>CAUYLG010041303.1:0-15416 GCA_963573385.1 Cacajao melanocephalus | reverse complement strand
ATTGCAACCTCTGCCTCCTGGGTTCAAGCGATTCTCCTGCCTTCACCTCCCGAGTAGCTAGGATTACAGGTGTGCACCACCCTGCTCGGCTAATTTTTTTGTATTTCTGTAGAGATGGGGTTTCACCATGTTGGCCAGGCTTGTCTCGAACTCCTGACCTCACGTGATCCACCCACCTTGGCCCCCCAAAGTGCTGCTATTGCAAGTGTGAGCCACTGCACCTGGCCACACGTTTCTTCTTAACAGCAGGACCACACCTCATATTTGCTTTTCCCAGAGGCCCTAGCACAGTGTCTGGCCACAGATGGCACACTAGAAACACTTTTGATCACCCCAAATGACACGAACTAAGGCCAAGCTTTTGAAGATATCAGAGACAAAATACCAAGAAACCACAATCACCCTCAATTTGATTTCACATTTGAGGGAATACTCTAATTTTTGTAGTTGCCTAATGATACTCTGAGTCTCCTGTAATTGCAAATCTAGAAAAGAGACCTTGGTGGGGTATATACATGGGGGTGGGAAGCACTTTCCATTTGTTTTATTTCAGGAACTCAAGCTGACAAGGAGTTTTTATTGCCTGAACAGCAATGATGATGACAGGGTTCCAGCTGCAGCTCGGTGCTTTACACACGCTCACTCATCTTCCCAACCCACACTGGAGTAAGTACTGTTATCGCCATCCCCATTTTATAGACAGGGACTCCGAGGCCTCGAGACCTGAAGTGACGTGGCCGAGGTCACACCACCTGAATCCAGGAACTGTCAGCACCAAAACCTGACTGCTCTCTCTGGCACTGCGCTGACTCTCACGTAGTACGTCTGGTCTTGGCCAGCTAATAGCCGAGGGCTTGGTGGATGCTCAGCTGAGGAATGGGGCTGTCCCCAGGCCTGTCCAGGAGGCCTCCTGGTCATTGTGAACCCAGGTCTTCATTTCTGGAGACGCAACTTATAGTTCTTGTCAGGTACACGCTGTTGATCAATACCCTTCCCAAGGGACCTGGAACATCTGAGCACAGGAGCACAGGGATATTTGCTGGACAAACTGAAATGCCTGAGCAGGCAGAAAAACAGGTGGTCCAAAACCAACTGTGGAGATCTACAGATGGCCCCAAATGCTGGTTCTTTCTTGTCACCTTTCCTCCCACCCCAGCCAGGCTAACTCCTGATGACACGGCCAAAAAGGGCTCAGGTCCAGGCGTGGTGGCTTGCACCTGTAATACTAGAATTTTGGGAGGCAGAGGCAGGTGGATCACCTGAGGTCAGGAGTTCAAGACCATCCTGGGCAACATGGGGAAACCCAATCTGTACTAAAAATACAAAAATCAGCTGGGTGCGGTGACACGTGCCTGTAATTCGAGAGGCTGAGGCAGGAGAATCGCTTGAACCTGGGAGGAAGAGGTTGCAGTGAGCCAAGATTGCGCCACTGCACTCCAGCCTAGGTGACAGAGTGAGACTCTGTCTCAAAAAGAAAAAAAGGGGTCCCGGGCATCTTTAAGTGACTTCCTGCTTTCCTCTTTTCTTGGAAAGTGGCTCTTCAAAGAAAGCCTGGCTGCTGTAAGATACAAACTGTGTGCATTCCTGCTAGGCTGTAACCATCTCCACAAGAGCACAGCTAGTGTGGCCCAGCCTGACTTCCAGCCCAGCCCAACCCACCCCACCCTGGAAGTCCTGACATACCCAGCACGGCAAGGACACCCAAGGGTCACGTAAGCTGCTCATATGGCTGTGGCCCTAGCAAGTGGTAGCCCCCGAAGCCAGCCAGAGGTGGGCGCAAAGGGTGGGGGAAGGGCAGGCCACTCACCTGGAAGAGGCCGTGGTGGTGCACCACGCCATCCTGCGTGTGCAGGAGAGAGAGCAGCGAGTACTCGGTGTGCAGCAGCATCTTGCCTTGCCGCTCCTCCTGGCTCTCTATGCCTTGGTCCCCCCTCTCCTCCAGGGTCAGGATCTTTAGGAAAGCACAAAAATAAAACCAAAACCGGAACACTTCACTTTACACAGGAGAATGACCAGAACGGGGGAAGCAGGGGGCTTTCTACCACATGACATTTGCACAACACGCATCCACAAACACACCAAGTGAAATCGTTTTTCTTAATATGACGGCAATGTAATTTATGCACAGACAAATCTCTTTAAATCAGGAGCTGTTCCAAGGGAGACCGTGTGAACTTGATTGCTTCTCGGGAAGAAACGGCGCTACTCTTGTTCACAAGTGACGCAGGTGTGATGGAGGAGGGAGGGGGGTGGGCATGACAGGCCCTGGTCCTGAGGCACCCTCACCCCCACATCTCACTTACCTTCAACTGATAGAAGTCATCCGTGCCATCTTTCCTTGCCAAACACTGCACAATGCTTGGCACCGGTGAGTTGCCCAGACGAGGACCTATGGCACAGAGAGCTGCTGGTCTACTTTTCAGAAGCCCTGGCTGTCACGGCGCCAGGTCACCATGTGGTCTTTCACTAGACCTTCTATTCAGGAGGGCACCATAGCTCACGTGCACTGGACTGACCTCCCAAGGTCAGCTGAGAGTTTTCAAGGTCACCCCTCCAAAAATAGAGAGAGGTATGTGTGCTCTGCCTGGAACACATCCAGCTTTTGCAGGCGCATTTCTCAAAGAGAGGTTTTCAATCCTGGGTAGACGCTGGAATCTCTAGGGAGCATCTACTAAAAATAAGAGATCCAGCCGGGCATGGTGGCTCACACCTGTAATCCCAACACTTTGGGAGGCTGAGGTGGGAAGATTGCTTGAGCCCAGGAGTTTGAGACCAGCCTAGGCAACACGGTGAGACTTTTTTTCTACAAAAAATAAAAAATTGGCTGGGCATAGTGGATCATACCTGCAGACCCAGTTACTTGAGAGGCTAAGGTGGGAGGATCACTTAAGCCCAGGAGGTTGAGGCTGCAGTGAACTGTGTCTGTGCCACTGCACTCCAGCCAGGGCAACAGAGCAAAACCCTGTCTCAAAAAACAAACAAAACCCAAGAGATCCTGGGTCCTCTGAAGAGCAACTTTAGGGTGAGGATCCAGGAAACTATAGCTATAGCAACAGGTTCCCTGGTGATGCTGATACAGCCATCTGGTCTCTGTTCAAGTGCCAGCTTTGGGGACCTTATGTACTTCTGGAGAATGCACAGTGCTCGTTGCCCCGTGACAGCACCTTGCACGAGCTTTCAGAGTAGAAATCTGATGTCACAGTGCCTCTGTTGCGTGAAAAACACTTTTTTTTTTTTGAGATGGAGTTTTGTTCTTGTTGCCCAGGCTGTAGTGCAATGGCGTGATCTCGGCTCACCATAACCTCTACCTCCCGGGTTCAAGTGACTCTCCCACCTCAGCCTCCTGAGTAGCTAGGATTACAGGTATGCACCACCATGCCTAGCTAATTTTGTATTTTCAGTAGAGATGGTGTTTCTCCATGTTGGCTAGGCTGGTCTTGAACTCCCGACCTTAGGTGATCTGCCTGCCTCGGCCTCCCAAAGTGCTGGTATTACAGGCATGAGCCACCATGCCTGGCCAAAAAACTCTTAACAAAGCTCTGTTGATCTTTTTTTCCTTCTTACCAGTGAAATGTTCACAGACCCACTGCTCCTAACATAGCACCCAAACTCCTTTCTCTGGCCTCCAAGGCCTTGCATGATTCAGTTCCTGCCCACCTTTCTAACTGAGGATGTTCCATGCCCTGTCCCCTGCCTGACTCCACTCCTAATGCTGGGCTCCTAATTCCCAACATGGTAAGCCCTTTCCTGCTGCTGGGCCTCTGCACGTGGGGTTTCTTCTGTCTGCAATGCTCTTCCCCAGCTTTTCCCACAGCTGCTGCTCCTCCTCAGGTGTCAGCTCACAGGGCGCTTCCTCATAGAGAGGCCTTTCTTGCCTGCCCTACCTACCGGCCTTTTCATCTCATGTCATTGTGGAACTTCCTTCAAGGCTCCTGCACTGCTGGTGATGTCTGGTGAGATGTTTACTCTGTTTCTTTTTCCAACTAGAATGTTAAGCTCTGTGAGGGCACGAATTTGTCTGCCTTATTCACTGCTGCATCCACGACAAACAGCACAGGCCTGGCACATGGTAGGCACCATTAACTATGTAATGAATGATGAGCTGGAACTATCCTGTGCCTGTAAGTCCAAAATTCTGTCCCAAAGTACAACTCACGCCCGGTCTCTGGCTGCAACCCTGACTGTAAGCAATTTGGATTGCTGGTCCTTACACATCATGCAGAAATGCTCTGCTGCTCCTCTGGCTAACTGCCAACCACCTGTGCCAGGATTTAAAGAAATTTGGGGGGCTATACAAAATGCTTTGTGAAATTATGCCATCCAATAATGGCATAAAGCAGTGTCTTGGATGATGGATCTTGGGTTTTTAATTTTTATTTTATTTTTTAGAGACAGAGTCTCACTCTGTTGCTGAGGCTGGAATGCAGTGGCGTGATCATGGCTCACTGTAACCTCAAACTCCTGGGCTCAAGTAATCCTCCTGCCTCAGCCTCCCAAGTAGCTAGGACTACAGGCATGTGCCACCATGCCCAGTTAATTTTTATGTTTTTCTTGTAGAGACGGGATCTCACTATGTTGCCCAAGCTTGCTGAGTCTTCAACTCCTGGCCACAAGTGATCCTCTCACCTCAGCCTCCCAAAGTGCTGGGATTACATAAGTGAGCTGCTACACCTGGCCAGATCTTAGGTTCTAATGTGGCTAATGGGTTCTAATGGATGTGCTTCCTGTGGGCAAAGCAACATTGCAGGGGCACACATAGGATTCTCTGGAGGAAGAGATGGAGCCTAGCTATTGGCTAAGACTGATCTAAGGCTGATGCGGCTACAACACTGACAGCCCCTGGTGCAGAGTGACCTAAGGCTTGGGTCTTCCGCTGATATAAATACATTCTGTTTCAAGCAGTAAGGCTAGGGACCAGGCCGGGGGCAGGGCAGGACCACACACTGCAGTGGGTGAGCCACTTCACTCTGATGTCTGTAAGGGTCAGATCGTGCGAGCCAATGTGCCCTGCCCCTGCCTCGCAGCACACCCATTTTTCCCAAAAGTCAGAGGCTTACCAAGGATGAATGGTCCAGCTCTCTTTGCATTATTTCCAGAAATCCCACTTCCTAGAGCCTTGGCCCTGGCCGACGTTTCCCCAGCTCCTCTGTCTGATGCTCTCCGCTTCATTCTCAGCTCTAGACAAGACAGAAAAGACCCCTTCTCACTGAGTAAGTCAGCGAGTTTCCTTATGCTAACCCAGCCTGCAAGTCTTTGACTTGGGATGCGTCACACAGCTGCTGATGCCGCTGTTCTGTTGCAGCTGCCACCTCCTGCTCCCAGAGGAGCCTCCAAGGCTCCAAGTGACAAAGAACCACAGCTCCTTTACCTGGGATTAATTAGATGCTAAAGGCGGACATCCTTTAAGGCAGCATATACAGGGTACGGAGGCAGGGAGCCAACACACCACCACGAAGTGGCCAGTTAAGTTCAGAGAGGAGAAAACTGGGCTTTGTGCAGATGCTAAAACCAAACAGAGCCCCAAGAGACCACCACAGAGGCAGAGAGGAGAGCCAGCCCCATCCAGCTGAACCCCAGCCCTGAGCAGCTTCCCAAAGTGAGATGTGCCCTCCAAATACCTACGGCCTGATGACCCGAGCTGCCCATTCCTGGCCCCTATCTGGACAGTGGGCCCCAGGAATGGGATGTTTGTTATATATGAAGCCTGGGGGCTTCTTATGCCCATGGAGTTTGATGACTACTGCCCTGAGAACCTGTCTCCCATCTTTCCTTGACTCAGCTCCTCTCAGATGAAAGAACCCCCTCCTAAAGTTGTCAATGGTGGGGTTTACTGTCTCTTCCCTCATAAATGCAAATTTTTCCTGAATTACTTTTCAGAAAAAGAAAATTCACTGTGTATTTAAGAGTAAATTAAAGAACACTACTGGAGATCGCTGAGCACTCTGATTTGCCTGATGATCCTGAGATCCTCCTGCATAAAAATGAAAGGCAGACATTTGGAACCAGAGGCTAAAAGACACCTCAAGACACAGATTAAAAAAAAAAAAAAGATAAAAACACAAAAAAGGAGTTGCTTCTTCCAACTCTCCAAAGTCAAACACTTTGGGAAAGTGAGTCCAGGGGAGACAAGGAAACAGATGTGTACAGACAAATTCCACGTGGGGAAGGTCAGGGGTCATAGGGATGCCTAGTGTGTGCGAGGGGCTCCGGGAAAAATTCCCTAAGGATACAGGAGTGGGCCAGGCCAAGGGCAAGGACGTTCACGGTAGAAGGGCCTCAGTGCACAAACATGCCCAGGTAAGAAACGGCACGCAAGCAACCAACTCCAGGTAGTTTGTGTTGCTGGAGCATCCAATGTGAGGCAGGGAATGGTGAGAGGTGGCCCAGAGACAGAGGCCTGACACCCACCTTAGGAGTGTAGCCTTTACCCCTCCATAATGGACTCAAAAACACAGAACCTCAGTCTGTTCCTGTCTTTTTCTTCATATAAAAGTAATTGACGTTCTCTGCAGGAACATTAGAAAATACACAAATGCAAAAATAAGAAAATAAGGTACCCATGATCTCACCTCCCAGATACAACTGCTGTTAACATTCAAGCATGTTTTTCCTGTGTGTATGCTTACATAAGGTTTTTATTAATACAAACATCTGGACCACACTGTGATGCTATTTTATAAGTTTCCTTTTCTCCCACCTAAAATACATTAAGGGAGGCCAGGCGCAGTGGCTCCATGCTTGTAATCCCAGCACTTTGGAAGGCCGAGATTGGTGGATCACCTGAAGTCTGAGTTCGAGACCAGTCTGAACAACATGGTGAAACCCTATCTCTATTAAAAATACAAAAATTAGCTGGTCATGATGGTGCACACCTGTAATTCCAGCTACTCTGTGGCTGAGGCATGAGAATTGCTTGAACCCAGAAGGCAGAGTTTCAGTGAGCCAACAGCATGCCGCTGCATTCGAGCTTAGGTGACAGAGTGAGATTCTAATTCAAAAAAAAAAAAAAAAAAGAAAGAAGTTGCCCACCCAATACCCATATTTCCTTTGTTTTTTACTAACAATGTCCCAATGTTTTGGAAACATTGCCCAGCACCCCCAGCAGATTAGTTTGACTGTATTTTACACGTCTTGTCAAAGATATGAAGGAGAAGTTATTGGTTAGAACTTTTGATGAAGCTCCTTAGAAGGGAGTAGGAAGGCCCAGCTGACATATTAGCTGGTATTTCCACAGCCATCTTGAGAACAGACAACAAAGCCACACCCTAAGGATGGTGGTGCTGCCATACCAGTCCTGTAGTACTCACTTCAGGAATTCTACATGAGAAAAAAACAAACCCCCCACCTCAGGAATTCTACATGAGAAAAAAAACAAACCTCCAATTTGTTGGAATCACTTTTATTTTTTCCAGTTTCTATAACTACCAGCCAAATATGAATCCATAATTGATACACTAAATAAAATATAAGTAATTTTGGAGGTGATAGGAAAAGAAAATGAGAGAGTTCATATGTTTTTTCCATTTATTTTGTGAACTGGAAGTCCAGGCCTATCTGTTCAAAAATCTGAATCATTTCAATAAGAGTTTTATTGAATGCCTATTGCCTACTTGGCAGTAATATTCATTGAGAGTAATCTTTACTGATTATACCACAACCTTTATGTTATATTTTCTCTTTTCAGGACAATTTTGAAGGTCTACACTTGAATTCATCTCTTTTCCTATTCTGCCCACTAAGATAAAACTTGGAAGAAATTTCATAGCTGCAGATTGAAAACTTGCCAGTTTGACAACTTGTATCCTGCATTTGTATGTCTCATAATTGAGCACTTTACACCCCCAAGACAGCACATTATATTTAACTCGCATCATTTATAGTCATATACTCATATGAAAATACAGTCATGCATCACTTAGCAACAGGAATAATTTCTGAGAAAAATGATGTTAGGTGATTTTGTCGCTCTGTGAACATCATAGTGTGTACTTACACAAAACTGAATGGTACATGTAGGCTATGTGATACATCCTATTTCTTTATGTCATAAATCTATGTATCACATTAATATACTGAATACTATAGGCAACTATAACATAACGGTAAGAATCTAAACATATCTAAACACAGAAAAGGCATTGCATTGTGTTATGACATTATAATAGCTACGTCATCACCAGGCAATAGGAATTTTTCAGCTCCATTATAATTGTATGGGCAAACTGTCATATACGAAGTTCGTAATTGACCAAAACGTCATTATGTGGCACATGACTATATATATGTTTTCTATTATGAATGAGATTTGTTTCATAAGTTGTCCACACTCACTCTCTGTCACAAACATTAATTGTTTGCTTACGCAGCATTCGTTTTCACCTTCTTTCCTAAGAGTGACTGTATTTCTGACTAGGTAGCTTCCCCTCTTCCATGCAGCTGATATATACTTACCCTAATTCACACATATTGCACGCATTTAAGCTTTCCATCATACATAAGGTTATGGCTGCAGAATGATTTCTGTCTTTATACAACTAGCAGACCTTCATAAACAGTAAATAAAGAGACTACATATGCGAGAGAGGGGGTTTGTGTGAAAAGTAGATGAATAACAGAGTGGTAAGAAACAGTGCTGATGGGTGATGGTATACTTTGCATCTGTCTTAGTCCATTTTTCCTTCCTAAAAAAGAATACCAGAGACTGGGTAATTTATAAACAACAGAAGTTTACTGTATTTGGTCCATGGTTCAGGAGGCTGAAATATCCAAGAGCATATTGCAGGCATTTAATGAGGGTCATCTCGTGGCAGAAGGTGAGAGGTGGAAGTGACACAGAGAGAGGCAAATGGGGGTTGAATTTATCCTTGTATCAGGAGCCCAAGTCTGCAATAACTAATCCAGTCCTAAGATATTGGCATTAATCCATTCTTAAGTGTAGAGCCCTCAGGACCTAACCACCTCTTAAAGACTCCACTTCTTAATACTGTTACAATGGCAATTAAATTTCTACATGAGTTTTGGCAGAAGTATTCAAACCATAGCACCACTATATAATAGTTATTTGTTGCTGAATCCTCTGAGAACAGAGACTTGACAAAGGGCAGGCCCCAAGAGTGCCTGACTCAGTGTACCATAACACACTGTGGCAGGCAGTTAATGAGAGAGGACCCTGAAGCCTAGCCAGCAAAGTCAGATCCTGGATAATCATTCTGAGCAACCCAAAGAAGGAGAAAAGAGGCGAGCAGAGGTCCAGGAGTCAACGTGGAGCAAATGCTAAAGAAGCAGAACATGATAGTATTAAAGAAACTGTGGGGGCTAGAGTTAGTAGGAGGCTTCAAAGATCAATGTGAGCATCATACAACAGACTAGCTGGGATGAAGTCTGGTTTATGTGTAAGGTAGCATATTTCAGGAACAAATCCTGCAGAAGTAAGAACGCAAGTTTCAGGCCCCTTTTCTGAATGTTTTAGTTGCTCCTAATAAAGGTGAGTCTTAAAAGAACTTACTGTAGCTAAATAGTATTTAATTGAAAATGAATATCATGGCACATTGAATTACCTACACTTTTTAAAAAAATCAGTGACCTTATCATGCAGGAATATGTTAACTGCTATCACTATTAAGCAATACCATTTGTCTTAGTCTGTTTGGGCTACCATAAAAAAATGCCATAAACTGAGTGGCTTGTAAACAACAGAAATTTGTTTCTCACAGTTTTGGAGGCTAAGAAGTCTATGACCAAGTTGCTGGCAGATTTCCTGTCTGGTGAGGGCAGATTTACTGGTTCATAGAGGATGCCTTCTCACTGTGTCCTCACATGGTTGAAGAAACAAGGGTCTCCATGGAGCCTCTTTTATAAGGGCATAAAGGCTCATCCAAAAATGCTCTACTCCCATGACCTATCTGCCAAAGGCTCCACCTTCTAATCCTATCACACTGGGGGGTTAAAATTTTAGTATGTGAATTTTTGGGAAACACAAATATTTAGACCATAGCACCATTATGCCAGGTACTCCTAAGATCACTTAACATGCATTATCTCATTTAATTTTTATAATAGTCTGTGTTAGTCCCTTTTGTGTTGCTTTATAAAGGAATACCTAATGCTGGATAATTTATTTTAAAAGAGGTTTATTTGGCTCACAATTCTGCAGACTATACAAGAAGCATGAGCGTGGAACCAGCATCTGCTCTTGGTGAGGGCCATAGACTGCTTCTACTCACAGCAGAAGGTGAATGGGAGCTGATATGTGCAGAAGTCACATGGTAAGAAAGGAAGAAAGGAGTGGGGGAGGTGCCAGGCTCTTTTTAACAACTGGCTCTTGCAGCACTGATAGAGCAAGAACTCACCCCTATGGAAAGGCATTAATCTATTCATGAGGGATATGCCCTCATAATCCAGACAACTCCCAGTAGACCCCACCTCCAACACTGGGATCAAATTTCAACATGAGGTTTTTGGGGGCAAACATCCAGACCATAGCACAGTCCTATGAGTAGGTACTATTATTATCCCATTTTGCAAATGAGAAAGCTTAGGTTCAGAGATAATAAGTAATTTGCCTAAGATTATCCAGATAAAAAATGGCAAAGCTTGACTGAAAAACCAAATATATCAGGTTCCAGAGAGAATGTGCTAAGTGCATATTGTGCTGCCTCCCTGGTATTTCCTAGGCTGTCTTCAGAGACACAGGCCAGAAGTTCCTGTTCATTAATAGTTTATATAGCATGTACATGAAGGTGTCATTTCATCCATTGAGCAGTGAAATATAAATGCATTGCTAATACAGAAAAGAAAAAGACTTTTTTTCAAGAAAACAGGAAGTTGCTGAGCTGAGGGAAGGGCAGAAATGCCCTCTATTCCGCAGGTTCATCTGGAAATTCTCATCAAATAGCAACTGCAGTGAATTGCTTGCCACCAAAAAGGTATTTTATAGTAAACTAAAGGTGATTATTTTCTGGAATAATTGAATTCTTGTTGATGTAGTTTGTTGAAATGTCTGATATTTTCAAGAGGATCCTGGGAATATTGTAGATGAACACTTGAAGTTCTCTGTATGACTCATAATCTAATACAGGATATGATAAGCAAATGCTAAAGAATCTTTACATCTCACAATGATCAAGTGGGTTTCCTTTCTGTGTTTGTGTGAGCATCACAAGATTCCAAAAAGTAAACATTATTTATTGCAATACCAATCAATGGAGATTATTCCATAGACAACATCATTTCAGGTGCTTTGTAGGTTACGTCTATCAAAAAGAGGAGTAAGTTCTATACTTCAATTGCAATTTAATGAGAACTCAGAAATGTATACTCATGCAATTGGGAACAAAGAGGGTGCAACTGGGAACAAAAGGGAAAATATAATGGAATTAGAAAAAGACTTCTATCTTCCCCTCTACTGAATATCTATAAAGTTACTATCTGTCAATCTCTAAATACACGTTTTCAAATCCAAATAGTTTTATATTTCTCTTAATAGATAATTGACTATGGTTAATAATAATACTGGAAGTAATAGCAATGAATACTTTTATAACAAATGTTATTTTATTTAATTCTCACAACTATTAATATCACCACTGAGTAACAGAAAGGGTAAGACTCTTACCCAGAATCATATGAGTAATAACTAGTAGAAATGAGATTATCATTTCAGGCAGTCTTGTTCTAGTGTACATGTTCTTAACAAAACTTCTAAGAGAACTGTTTGGTCAGAATAAATCCATGAGGAACAAAAGTAAGAAGAAGATTTGATAAAATAAAAGTTTAGGTTCTGGGAAAGATTCAGACTGTGACAAAATGTAATTCAGGTATGGCTTAGTGCAGTGAGAGGAAGCAAGATTATACAATCCTTGGGGGAGAAAAACAAACCCTGGACAAAGAGTAGACTAGAATCAGGGCAATACTGGAGGAAATCTCTATGGATTGTCTCTAAAACTGAACAGGACTGAACTTGCATCTATTCTATTGGTCTGTAATTGTCTAAATGTTCTATAGCTATAGCTTATTTATTGAAACTGCTTATAGAATTATACGACTTTACCTTTAATAGCTAGTATCTTTTTGGTAATGTAAGAAATGCTTTTAAACGAAAGGAGTGCCCTATAGTTCCATAGCCATTTCACCTATTATGTGAAAGTTAATAGACTGGTTTATATGATACCACCATCTACCTGCATCCCATTGGAAAAATTACTCAACCCGTCCAGGACTTAATTTATTTCTTTGTAAAATGAGAAATCATAAAATATTAATTTGTATACACACCTTTCAGCTTAAAAGCTCTGCCTGTTTATTCATCTGCTAAGTATATAATACCAAGTAAATCAGTACAAATCAGTACACATATTGAAAAATATTATGATATAATGTAGAGAAAAATATAAATGCAAATGACAAAAAGAAAAAATGAAAGGGCACACATTTGTCTATACTGTTCATTTGGCAATTGATTGTTCACTACTTTATGACATCACTTCTACTATTTAAATCATGTGTCAAATAGCTTTATTACATTCATTTAATTAATTGGTCAAATAGATACTGAGCATCTTCTAGTGCCAGGGACTGTTCTAGACACTGAGCCTACAGTGGTTAAAAATCAAGGTCATTTAATTTACAAAAGAGATTAAAATTACATTAGGAGGATAAAGACAGCCTTAGGCAGTTTATAATTGTATTCAGTGATGCTTAGCACATGATAGCTCTTCAATTATTTTGACTCAGTTTTAGCATTCTGCATATACAAAACCAAGTCTTTGTATTGGGGATCTTTTTTCTCTAAAAATAAGCAGATCAATATTGTTTTTAATCAAAAGCATTGCAACACCTGTGACGAAATTTCAGAAACACTCTATGTTGGCACCCTGCTGCTGTTGATCACAATAAGATTGAATTCCAATCATCAAAATTTCTAGATGACCAAATATGTATAAGTGATTTGGAGACTATAAAGACAAATTAAATATCTGTATTATTGATGCACTTAACATCAAATGAAACAGGAATTACAAATCTAATTAAAAGTGGCTAAAAAATAAGGAAACAAATTTCTTTCATCATACACAACAGGAAATCTGAAGTGCATTCCAGTTTCAGGAGTGGTTGCTAGAGAGATTTTACAATGTCATTAAGACCCAGATCCATTGCTATTTTTCAATGTGCTATCTTCAGTAACTGGTTACTTACCACATAGTCATAACGTGGGTGCAGAATTTCGGATATCATCTACTCACCAAAAGAAGCTAAAGGCTGAATTAGAACAAAATAATGCTTCTGTTCCTTATGTCCTTTTTAAACCATAAAAATAACATAGGTAACTTCTTCAGTTAACAGACTCTATTTCATGTCTCATTGTCTAGAATTGCATCACTTACCCATTTATAAACCAAATTTTGGCAAGAGAAATGACACTACCATGAGTAACTTATAATACATCCTCAGTAAGAAAATGCTTTACACGTTATTACCCAACACATGCACACACACACACACACACACGTAGGAACATACATATGCACACACACATATGCATATGTCTATGTTTATAAAACCAAAACAAAAGCCTCACAAATTATTTTACCCTTAATGCATGTAATGCACTTTAATATTATTTATAATATTCTATTTCTTTAATTTAAATATGTTGATCCTAACTCTTCCTAAAGATTGAAGAGAAGGAAACCTTCAAACCCATTTGATGAGGCCAGCATTACCTTAATGCCAAAGCAAGACAAAAATACAAGAGAAGTATTGATAAATATTGATACAAAAATTCTCAGTAAAATACTAGCACACATAATTCAATAGCATGTTAAAAAGATCATACAAGATTATACATCATGAACAAATGGGATTTATCCCTAGGATACAGAGACAGTTCACCATAAAAAAAATCAACCGATTCAATATGCCATATCAACAGAGCAAAGGATAAAAATTCCATGATCATCTCAATTGATGCAGAAAAAGGATTTGACAGAATTCTCTCTTAATTTCCAACACTCAACAAAACAAGAATAGAAGAAAATTACTTCAACATAATAAAGGTCATAAATGACAACCCCACCATTAACATCATACTTAATGGTGAAAAGCTGAAAGCTTTTTCTTTTAGATGAGAAACAAGACAAGAATGCTGCTGTGGTTTAGATGTTGTTTGCCTCTGCCAAAACTCAGGTTGAACTTTGATTCCCAATATGGCAGTATTAGGAGGTAGGACCTATTGTGTGGTTTTTGGATCAAGTAATTGGGAGCTGTCCTTGAATAGATTAATGGTGTCTCTCAGGAGTGAGTGGATTCTCACTCTCACCAGAATGGATTATTCCTTGAGAAAGTAGGTTGTCATAAGCAAGCCCAGCCTCTCTTGCATGCCTCTTTGCACATTCTCACTTGCATTTCTGCTTTTCCACCATGTCTTGATACAGCACATGGCCCTCACTAGAAGCCAAGCATATGCCAGTGCCATGCTCTTGGACTTTTCAGCCACTGGAATTGCGAGGTAAATAAGCCTCTTTTCTTTGTAAATTACCCCACCTGAAGTATTCTGTTATAGCAACACAAAATGGGCTAAGAGAGATGCCAACTCTTACCACTTACATTCAACATAGTATTGGAAGTCCTGGCCAGAGCAATTAGTCAAGAAAAAGAAATAAAAGCAGCCACATTAGAAAGAAAAAAGCAAAATTTTGTTCACAGATTTACATGCTTGTTATGTATAAAAGACTCCACAAAACAATTTAGAACTAGTAAATGAATTCAATAGTTGCAGGATACAAAAATCAACATACAAAAATCAGGTGCACTTCCCTACATTAGTAATGAACCATCTGAAAAGGAAATTAGGAAAATAATCCTATTAACAATAGCACCAAAAGGAATAAAACACTTAGGAATTAACTAAGGAAAAAGAACTTGTACACTAAAAACTGAAAAACATTAATAAAAGCAATTAAAGAAGACACAACTAAATGGAAATAAATCCTGTTTCCATGGATTAGAAGACATAATATTGTTAAAATGTCCATACTACCTGAAGTAATCTACAGATTCAATGCAATCCTAGCAATTCCAATTGCATTTTTTTTGTAGAAAATAAAACAAAATCTAAAATTTGTATGGACTCTCAAAAGATTCTGCTGAGCCAAAGCAATTTTGAGAAAAAACAAAGTTGGAGGCCTCATACTACCTGACTTCAAAACATATTGCAAAGCCACAGTAATCATGGACACAGGGAGGGGAGCATCACACACTGGGGTCTGTCGGGAGAAATAAGGGAGGGACAGCAGGGAGTGGGGAGTTGGGGAGAGATTGCATGGGGAGAAATGCCAGATATAGGTGATGGGGAGGAAGGCAGCAAATCACACTGCCATGTGTGTACCTATGCAACAATCTTGCATGTTCTTCACATG
>CAUYLG010041301.1:0-25963 GCA_963573385.1 Cacajao melanocephalus | reverse complement strand
TAATTAGGAGCGAAGAGCTTTTCAAGCCTGCACTTAAAACAGAGAGCATTAAAAACTCTAAGACCTAGAAGGTTTTTTTCCTTCGCTTTCCCCTATCTCTGACAAACATGCTTTTCTTTTTCTTTCCTTCTTTCTTTCTCTTTCTTTCTTTCTTTCTCTTTCTTTCTCTTTCTCTCTCTCTCTCTCTCTTTTTCCTGTGTCTTCTAGTTTTACCCAATATCGTTGGCTATATAAGAATCACATTTTAAAGCATACAACGCATCCTAAATTGACGGAGGGCTTTTCTCTTCAGTCAATCTAATTCGTCCTAAGCTAGAACTCCCTCATGGGTGTGAGAACTGCTGGCTTTAAGCTTGCTTCCTTCAGATGCTCCTGTACCGGGTCAGCGGGATTTTGTTCCAATACGAAAACACAGCTGAATTAGCTTTTCAAAACGGAATAGATACAGAGCTCCAATCCTGCTCATTTAAGGCAAGTATTAAAAGCTAAATTCAGACTCAAAAAAACAAGCAAAAACTGGTTCAATTCTCAGAGAACCTACCATTATCTGGCCCTTGCCCTTTTCTCTACCTCTTGTCTCAAGAAGTCCCCACCTAGCACCCTCGCTTTCGGCACTTCGCTTTATCATTTGTCCCGTTTTTCCTGCCACTCAGAGCCTTTGCACGTGCCATTCCCTCTACCCAGGCCACTCTTCTCTCTCCCTTTGCCTCGCTGATTCCCACGCATCTTTCAGATCTTCCAGGACCACGTCAAAATATCCGAGGGAGTTTTCTAACCATCGGCGGCGTCCTCAGGGGCACATTAATAGACGGGGAGAAACAGGGACGGTGGAAAGTCACCTGCTAGCAGAGGACGTTCTAGGGCACCTTAGAGGTGATTTCATTTGAACTTTCTTGGAGACCTTAGGAAAGCCAGCAGCGGGACTGCCAGACCTGCGCTCTCGGCGCTCAGGGAGGGTCCAGGCACCAGGCGGGCGTTTGGGCGCGCGGGCACGGGGAGACTTGGTGGGCTAGGAGAGGGATGTTGGGTCTCAGGACCGCTGCTCGCTCGTTCCTCTCGGGCTTGCGCTTGCCGCTTGCTGGCCGGTCCGAGGGAGCAGCCCCGGCGAGCTGCGCCTTCCCTGCCCGGAACCCACGCTCCACCTTCCGCCCCGCCGCCTCCCGCACACTCACCATCCGCCCGCACGGAAAGGCGCGGGAGCAGGAGCAGCGCTGCCGCCCAGAGCCCGAGCAGGCGGCTGTGCCAACGGGCGGGCGGGCGGAGTCCCTCGCAGGTCATGGTCCGGGAGTGCGCGGGCCAGCGGGCTCGGGTCACGGCTTCGGCTGCGCTCGGGTTGCCCAGGACACTCCCCAGCGTGCGCCACTCGGCTTGCGCTCTGCGCTCGGCTCGCGAATCGCAGGCTTTGCGCTGGGCGCGCGGAGAGGGAGGAGCGCGGAGAGCCCGGGGAGTCTCGGGACGCTGGGGCCGGAGCGCCTGGGCCGCCGAACTCCCGAGGGGGGGGGGTCTTCTCTGTGGCGCCGAGAAGGCGGCTGTAACCCGGCTCCGCCTTCGCGCTGGGCACCTGGAAACCTCGGTGCCGAAAGGGGCTGCGCCGGATCGCGCGCTCCGCAGGCGCAGCGGGGCGGAGGGCGCAGGGAGGCGGGAAGAGTGACGAGCTGGCCGCAAGGAGTCCCCGCCCGTCTGGGGGACCCTTGGCGAGAGGGTGACGCAGTCTGAGAGCTCGAGCCCCTCTGGCAGGACCGTTAGAAAACGGTGTCTAATTCTGTCCTCTGCCTGTGTACTTTTCAGTTGGACTCCTCCCCACTACTTTTTTTTTTTTTTTTTTTTTTTTTAATGAGTAGAGGAAAATCTAACTTACCAACCTCACTCTAAGGTGTGAAACGCACGGAGTAGCGAAATTCCATCTTCCTAAAAGCGTAGCTTGAGAGTCACCGAGGAAAGGACGTCTTCAGGAGCGCTTTCTTCACCACTCTTCCTGGTACACTCTAGTATTCCTCAAGGAGCAGCAAGAGCGTTGGTGAGGTTGTCACCATTATCACCCACCTCCCAAATCAGGGCTCTTTGACCTAGAAAGGCTCTGAGATTCGGACTCTATCGGTCTGATCTGGGAATCTACGCTCTAAGTAAGTGTCCCAACGGATTCTGATACAGGCCAAGGCGGTCGGATCACGAGGTCAGGACATGGAGACCATCCTGGCTAACCCATGGTGAAGCCACGTCTCTACTAAAATACAAAAATGAGCCGGGCGTGGTGGTGCGAGCCTGTAGTCCCAGCTACTCGGGAGGCTGAGGCAGGGGAATCGCTTGAACCCAGGAGGCAGAGGTTGCAGTGAGCGGAGATTGCACCACTGCACTCCAGCCTGGGCAACAGAGAGAGCCTCCATCTCAAATATATATATATATATATATATATATATACACACACACACACACACACACACACACACACACATATATATACACACACATATATATATACACATATATATATACACACATATATATATAGACGTATATATATATATATATTTACTTAGCTCCTTCTCTTTTAACAGCTGTTAATCTAAGGACTGAGGCTTTACATGTCTGGACTGGAGGGGACATTTTAAAGCCTGGTTAGTGCTGAGAACGGAGGGGAGGGATCAGAAGGTACCTACCAGAGCTACCAACTCACTCACTCAGGAGCTTTACCTAGTAACATTTTTAAAACACTCAATTGAATATTACTGCTTTATCCCACTGACATTTTAAAGATTCTGTTTATTCACAATTGTCTTAGCCTTTTCTGATGTGAGATGGTATGCTCTAAAGGTAATTGGTATGGTTGCTTTAGAAGACCGGCTGTTTCATCTAAACATATACCTGCCTTAGGACCCAGAAATTCCTCTCCTTGGAGTATGTCCAAAAGAATGAAATCCTATATTCACAAAAAAATCTGTGCACAATGGTTCGTAGCAGCTTTATTTGCAATGACCAAAAGCTGGAAGCAATTCAGATATCATCAACAGATGAACAGAAAAACAAACTGTCATATTTGCACAATGGAATCCCGTTCAACAATAACAGGAATGAACTACTGAATGAACTACTCAACACGTGAATGAATCTCAAGGATAGCATACAGAGTGAAAGAAGCCTTACACAAAACAATTCACACTGTGTGATTCCTTTTATATGAAGTTCAAGACAGGACAAAACTTATCTGTGGTGAAAACAGTGAGCACAGTGGTTGCCTTTGATGGAATGGGAATACAAGGGAACATCTGAAGTGATGAAAATGTTCTGTATCTTCTAATGATCAGTGGTGATGAGTTTCTTTTTTTTTCATATGTTTGTTGGCTGCATGAATGTCTGCTTTTGAGAAGTGTCTGTTCATATCCTTTGCCCACTTTTTTATGGGGTTGTTTTTTTTCTTGTAAATTTGTTTAAGTTATTTGTAGATTCTGTATATTAGCCCTTTGTCTGATGGGTAGATTGCAAAAACTTTTTCCAATTCTGTTAGTTGCCGGTTCACTCTAATGATAGTCTCTTTTGCTGTGCAGAAGCTCTTTAGTTTAAGTAGATCCCATTTGTCTATTTTGGCTTTTGTTGCCATTGCTTTTGGTGTTTTAGTCATGAAGTCCTTGCCCATGCCTATGTCCTGAATAGTATTGCCTATGTTTTCTTCTAGGGTTTTTATGGTATTAGGTCTTCTGTTTAAATCTTTAATCTATCTGGAGTTAATTTTTGTATAAGGCGTAAGGAAGAGATCCAGTTTCAGCTTTCTGCATATGGCTAGCCAGTTTTCCTAACACCATTTATTAAATAAGGAATCCTTTCCCCGTTGCTTGTTTTTTTTCAGGTTTGTCAAAGATCAGATGGTTGTAGATGTGTGGCGTTGCCTCTGAGGCCTCTGTTCTGTTCCATTGGTCTATATCTCTGTTTTGGTATCAGTACCATGCAATTTTGATTACTGTAGCCTTGTAGTATAGTTTGAAGTCAGATAGCATGATGCCTCCAGCTTTGTTTTTCTTGCTTAGGATTGTCTTGGCTATGCGCACTCTTTTTTGGTTCCATATGAAGTTTAAGGTGGTTTTTTTGCAATTCTGTGAAGAAACCACATTGAGATACCATCTCATGCCAGTTAGAATGACAATTATTAAAAAATCAGGAGACAACAGATGCTGGAGAGGATGGGGAGAAATAGGAACACTTTAACATTGTTTGTGGGAGTGTAAATTAGTTCAACTGTTATGGAAGACAGTATGGCGATTCCTCAAGGATCTAGAAATAGAAATACCATTTGACCCAGCGATCCCATTACTGGATATATACCCAAGGGATTATAAATCATTCTGTTATAAAGACACATGCACACATGTGTTTATTGTGGCACTCTTCACAATAGCAAAGACTTGGAACCAACCCAAATGCCCATCAATAATAGACTGGATAAAGAAAATGTGGCACATATACACCATAGAATACTATGGAACCATAAAAAAGGATGAGTTCATGTCCTTTGCAGGGACATGCATAAAACTAGAAACCATCATTCTCAGCAAACTGACACAAGAACAGAAAACTAAACACCGAATGTTCTCACTCATAAGTGGGGGCTGAACAGTGAGAACACATGGACATAGAGAGGGGAACATCACGCACCAGGGCCTGTCGGGGTGTAGGGGACTAGGGGAGGGATAGCATTAAGAGAAATACCTAATGTAGATGATGGGGTGATGGATGCAGAAAACCACCATGACGTGTGTATACCTATGTAACAAACCTACACGTTCTGCACATGTACCCCAGAACTTAAAGTATAATTAAAATAAGTAAGTAAATAAATAAGAAAAGTCAGAAAAAAGCTAAAAAAAAAAGTTCTATATTCTCATGAGATGGTGGTCACATGAGTGTATATGTTTGTCAAACATTCCTAAACTGTACACTTGAAATCTTTGCCTTTAATTGAATATTTATACTTCAGTGACAAATACTTTAAAAATCAGAAACTCGGTCCTTGCCCTAAAGAGTAAAAAAGGTTTAATAGAAGAGAGTTTGATGAAAGGATCACATATGGTGATGTGGACGGGTCTGAAAGAACCAATAAGGATGGCGAAACTCCTGGGTCTAGCAACAGCTGGAAGGTGTAGCCACTCTGAGCCCTGAAGGTGTGAGGAAAGGTTGAGGTGTTACCAAACCAGCAAGAACTGTGGCCATGAAAGAGGCCACCTGAAAGGAGGGTAGACATAGGTAGAAGAAACAAGACGCTGCCACTGGTCTGGTAGGGAGTGAGCGAGGAAGAAAGACTCTGACCTCTCTCTCCTTCTATCCCATTCCTGTTGATGCCTCCCATTGGCAGAACCATTTAAAAGCTAAAAGGCAGCGAAGCACAAGTGCAGTGGTCCTTAGAAGTCACCCCCTTAGGGTGCAGAGTTGGACGAAGAAGGATGAAGAGTGGATCTGGAATGGCCAGTGGGAAACAACCAGAACAGATCATCTGCTTTTTTCTTTCATTTGAAGAAAAATAACAAGAAATAAAACAGAAGAAACACAAAATCCTGTCAGTCCTATCCTGTATGACCTGGGAATAATGTCAACTCGATCAAATTTCTATTTGGAGCTAAACTGTGAAATTAACCATCAGTGGTTACATTCACATAAATATTGTCTCACATAAACAGAAAAGGGGAGAAGTAAACAACTGTCACAAAATATAGATTCTACGGTCCCCACTTCTGTAACTGGTCATGAGGCCTTATTTGACCATCATTACAATGTTCCCCTCTCTGAGCATTTTGGCCGGCATGAGTTTGTTTGTTTTTTTAACTGATGAGAGGGGCCTAAAGTTGCATTCTTGCCAAGGACTTATCTTTATTAGTTTGCCACTGACCATAATTATTGGATATGGGAGTCCTCTGAGGTCTAGACATAGTCATCCCATTATGAAGCAGGAATCCAATTTCCTCTTGGTAATCAGGATCAATCACCCAGTCAGCAAACTAGCCTTCTTTTCTGTCTGTTGGTTCTTCAATGTGAGGACTACAAAATTACCAGAGAGCCGTTTCAGCTTCCAATCTACAAGGGCCATTCCTGTTGTTTACTGGTGGAAGCATTTCTGTCATGGGCACCCAAACCTCCCAACTCACCAATCTTTTTTTTTTTCCTTTTTTCATCCACCACTAAATGTTGTATCCCAACTCACTGATCTAAAGGATGTGGGGATATTGTGCAAAACTTTGATGGGTGGGTTATTATATGTAATAGGTCCCACTTCAACCTTGGTCCTTAAACCAATCTATTATGTCTATAAGAGAAATAACACCACATATTGGCTACTGGTTTAGGGCATATATTGTAACCGGAGTGAGTGCCCCAAACTCTCGGGGTGCTATCTTCTAGCTGGTATCCTAACTCTAACTTACCTTTCTATCAAGCCACCTGCTTCTAGGTAAATAGCATGAGATGAGTCTGTTGCCCCACTGATTTCTACAAAATGAATTTCTGGATTAGAGATGACATAGTGTGTGCTGCTATGGCCATAGGTGAGAAGACACTCTATACACCTACGTACAGTGGTGCCAGTAGAAGCAAGGCAGGCAAGGAAGGCAAAATCAGAACTAGGATAAGAATTTATTTCAATAAATAAAGAAGAAAAAAATTTATTCCAATAAGGACAAATAACTGCAGCCTCTATGAAAAAAAAAACAAGAGATCCAATTTAAATAACTTTTCTCTACGTAGCCAACAGGAGAGGCTGGCTAGGGAATAATGCCATGTGAAGACTCATGGTGGCCTCCGATGTTGGCACATTGGACGCTCAGCAGTGCTGGTAATCAGAGGGGATCTAAAGAGAAGTTTGTGTTATTGCACTCCTGCATAGCCCCCATCTCTGCCACCATGGGGTCTATGTACATGGGTCCGTCAAACAAGCACTGATATGGCTGGAGAAAGAGGCACTGATGACCAAAGACTAGGTCATCTTGCCTGCCTGATTATCAGGAGCCTCCTCTCCATTGACTGCCTCTAGTGGGTATAGGATGTGTGTATATATATATATATATATATATATATATATATATATACACATACATATACACAGGCTGTGCCCATCCCAAGAGAACCATGCTGACATCATTGCTATCCATCTCCTAGTTCTGAACCTTTCAAGTCACTGACTGATGATTAGCTATTGTCCATAAATCAGTGAAGATGCATAAATGAGGCCATTTCTCCTTTCATGTAAACCAAAGCTCCACCTGCTGGGAAGATTCTCTTCTGCCAGTTTTTACTTTTCAATAGAAAAATGTTACTCTAATAGAAAATACATAACATTTATCATTGTAACCATTTTAAGTATACAGATCAGTGGCATTAAGAACATTTACATTGCTGTGCAACCGTCACCACCGGCCGCCTCCAAAAGTGTTTCATCATCTCAAACAGAAACTCTGTACCCATTAAACAATAACCGCCTATTCTCTCCTCCCTCTAGTGGCTAGTAACCATTGTTCTACTTTCTGCCTCTATGAATTTAACTATTCTAGGTACCTCATACATGTGGAATCACACAATATTTATCTTTTCATACCACGGTTGTTTTTAGTGCTATACCAGTGTGAGGCTAACTAGTGCTACCCCATGGACACCCAAGGGTAAAGCAGGTTCAAGTTTTTTCGCTTCCATTAAGTAAAACTCCCCATGAAGCCATGGGTGTGGGTTGAGGGAAAGGCAGTAAAGCAGTGGAAGCAAGTGCCATAGGCATCTAAGTCTCCTCCTCATGTAATTTACATGTTCATTTCAAGCCTACTCTTGTATGTACCATTTACATTTAATAGTAGAATTCTGCTTTCTGATTCAAAATATTCATGAGACCAACTAAGGTATCATACTCATGCGGTAACTTGTGGTCCAGCAGTCAGTCCCTATCAGGGCCAATAGCAAGCTAGGAAATGCTTATCGTATGGTGAATAATTGACTGTACATGAAAACTTTAGGCATTTTTACTGCAATTTTTTGGGTTTGCACAGTGCTTCATAAGGCATTTTTATCTGCCACAGACACTTAAAAGTGCTGTACCTCTTGCAACATAACGTCAAAGTGGCAAGGCAACTTGTACTGCAACTTAGACGGTGCAGAGCTCCCTCTTGCTTTCAAAACTGTAAACCTTATAGGTTACCACATGGTAAATGATTTCAGAAACATTGTATCTTTTTATGTGTGCTGGTAGTACCTGGGTGTCAATTTGTCTCTAGATACAATCCTGAGATAAGATAGTAAAAGTAGTCTGCTGTCCTTGGTAGGTGGAAGCAAACTGTTTCTGTTTGCTGACTGAATTAAAAATGCATTTAGGCCGGACATGGTGGCTCATGACTGTAATTCCAGCACTTTGGGAGGTCGAGACAGCAGATTACTTGAGGTCAGGAGTTTGAGACCAGCCTGGCCAACATGGTGAAACCCCATCTCTACTAAAAAATTAGCTGGGTGTGGTAGCAGGCACCTGTAATCCCAGCTACTTGGAAGGCTGAGATGGAAGAATCTCTTGAACCTGGGAGGCGGAGGTTGCAGTGAGCTAATATCACTCCACAGCACTTCAGCCTGGGTGACAGAGTGAGACTGTGTCTCAAATATATTTATATTAAGCATTTACTGGGTCAATAGCTACATAACAAGTACCAGAGACAGTGTTGATTTTTTCCAGCCATGACAACATACCTGGAAGAATAGTTACAACTGGAATCAATGATTGATTAAGTGGAAGATGAACAAAGAATCTTTTCCACACACTTCTGGTTTTTGCTTTTGCAAACTGGAAAGAAAACATTGAATGACCAAATATCCTGGTTTATAGCTCATGTTTACACCTGCTGTCCCAGAATTTCATCCAATTTCATATTTGACCCAGATTTGTAATTGTTTTTAAAATATATTAACAGTAGAATTAGCATAAACCAAAATGGTAGTCCTCAACTTTGCACTTTTAGTTTCTGCATGTTCTCATCTAGCAGTGCGAGAGATACTGTAGTTGTCCCTTGAAAACATGATTAAACATGAACGGTAATCAGAGACACATCTTATTTTCCCTGATCTGTTCCTGGTGTAATGTAACTAACTTCTCTCTTTCAAGGACAGTATGCGGAATGATCAACTACATAAATCAAGTGCACTCAGACACGAATATCTAGGGACAGCTCACTCCTCATGGTCTCTGGTCGTGGTGGAAGAATATTCAAAGCCTCTGCCAGCCACTCAGTTCATTAGGCAGTTTTCAGTAGCCTCTAGAAATGCGGTAGGTCAGTAGGAAATGTGAGAGATTATAGATTAGGTTTATGTAAAATATGTGCAGAAAACAGAAACTAATGAATACTGCCCTGGAGCCATTAGTGTGTAGTTTGAATGCTCTTGCTACACAGAATAATCATTTAACTTATGGTGTAAACCTATGACTGTTTATTTACTTTGTTGTTTTGTAACCTATTTGTTTTTTAGTAAGTCCTTATTATACTAAGTTTAAGAATGGAAGTGCATAATTAACGTAAAAATATTCTATTTCCATTTCGCCCAAAATATTTGCCAACATTTGTCATCCATTATGGGACTGAGGGACAACATGAATATCAGAATACATGAATCTACTGAAGAAGCGTCAGCAAGCATTTCAAAAGTTGGGAATTTTTCTTTCAAAGATAGGGTTTCACTCTGTTGCCTAGGCTGGGGTGCAGTGGCACAATTATGGCTCACTGCAGCGTCAAATTCCTGGGCTCAAGTGATCCTCCCACCTCAGTCACCCAAGTAGCTGGAACTACAGACATGTACAATGGCTTTTTTTTTGTTTTTTGTAGTCAAGGTCTCACTATGTTGCCCAGGCTGGTCTTGAACTTCTGGGCTCAAGTGATCCTCCCACTTCAGCCTCTCAAAGTGCTGGGATTATGGGCATGAGCCACTGTGCCTGGCTGGAAGTAATGTTAAGAGCACTGCGAGAAGATAATATTTTAGTAGGCTCAGTGCAGAAGACCCATTTACATATCATTCTATGAAACATGACTTTTCAATTAGATCAAATGGCTGTTCTTCTAAATTAATGTCATTCATTTTTTTCTTGTGCACATATGTTGGTTCCATGAACAGTTAAATGATGCCAGTTTTACACAGTGTTATCAGACACTTTAAACAGAAAATCAGTTAACTTCAATAATGATTCAATTATTTCATCCAATACCCAAAATTAAGATAAATCTTTTTGAAGCTTATTCTGTCAAAGAAGAAACATCTGATATTATTTAAAGACTATTCGAAATTCACCTCATTTTTTTCTAGTGATTATACAAATACAAATTTTGATGGTAAAAGTAATATTCACACTAAGTAAAGAATCCTCTGGATATTTCTTGAATAAGCTATGATGCACACATAATTCATTTCAAACAAGTTGTGATATTCTGCAGTTTTGGAAAATTTTATTATATTACATATTTGATGATGGTACCTCTCCCCTTCACAATCTCTTGTTGTTTGTCTGTTTGTTTGTTTATTTATTTATTTATTGAGATGAAGTCTCGCTCCATCACTGAGGCTGGAGGGCAGTGGTGCAATCTTGGCTCACTTCAACCTCCACCCGCTTTGTTCAAATGATTCTCCTTTCTTGGCCTCTCAAGTAGCTCGGATTACAGGCAACCGCCATCATGCTTGGCTAATTTTTGTATTTTTAGTAGAGATGGGGTTACATCCTGTTGGCCAGGCTAGTCTTGAACTCTTGACCTCAGGTGATCTACCTGCCTCAGCCTCCCATAGTGCTGGGATTACAGGCATGAACCACCGTACCCGTCCTACAATCTCTTGTATTTTGAAAAGTATCCTACTTTTTACATGTTGAATCTCCTGAAATAGTTCTCTAATTGTCTTATTTTTTTCTCCCCTATTTTCCTTCTCTTTGTCTTTCTGTTATGCTTTCTGGGAGATTTTTCTCAACTTTATTTTCTAGTTCATCTATTGAGTTTTTCATTTCTTTTTTTTTTCAAATGGAGTTTCACTCTTGCTGCCCAGGCTGGAGTGCAATGGCGCGATCTCGGCTCACTGCAACCTCCGCCTTCCGGTTTCAAACAATTCTCCTGCCTCAGCCTCCCGAGTAGCTGGGATTACAGGCACATGCTACCATGCCCAGCTAATTTTTGTATTTTTAGTAGAAGCGGGGTTTCAGCATGTTGGTCCAGCTGGTTTCAAACTCCTGACTTCGTGATCTGCCTGCCTCAGCCTCCCAAAGTGCTGGGATTACAGGTGTGAGCCACCACGCCCGGCTGAGTTTTTCATTTCTAATATGGAATCATATTTTAGTTTCCAAGAAATATTTTTTTGCACTCTGAACATTTCTTTTTGTGATACAACCTCCGGTCCTACATTCTTGAGTGTCTTATCTCCATAAAGAAAGTAAAGTCCTTGTTTTCAAAATTTTTATGTCCCTGCATGATCTCTTCTAGACTGCTCTTATATCCCGTATTTCTTTAGTGAGGACTTTATCTATCATATTATAGCTACTCCTTCTATATCTGGTGATCCTGCATTGTCTTCCTATCAATTTATGTGGTCATTAAGGGATGCATGCTATAATGATACACACAGGGAACCATCTGAATCATGAGACATGCTCATTTTATACTTTGATGATTATGTAATTTACATGGTATTTCCTAGGGTCCATGCCACATAAATCCATTGATTATGGGTTTGTTTACCGTAAGTAATCTTAGACAATGAAGTACATCCTTCTGAAAGTGTTCCAGGGATAAACACTCTCCTGCTAGCAAATACCACTAGTTTGCCTACCAGGAGGTCTGTCATTAACATGTTTACAAGCAGATTTGACGACATCACCTTCTTTCTTTTTTGATTGTGTCTCCCAAGTAATGAAGAAAATGAGTCACAGAACTGTTTCTTAACCAGTTATCACACTGTGTTTACAATGTGCTGGGAACTCTGTAATCCCAGCACTTTGGGAGTCCAAGGTGGGTGGATTATTTGAAGTCAGGAGTTCGAGACCAGCCTGAACAACATGGTGAAACCCCATCTCTACTAAAAATACAAAAATTAGGCTGGGCATGGTGGCCCACGACTATAATCCCTGCACTTTAGGAGGGTGAGGCAGGTGGATCACCTGAGGTCAGGAGTTAGAGACCAGCATGGCCAACATGGTGAAACCCTGTCTCTACTAAAAATACAAAATATTAGCTGGACATGGTGGCAGGCACCTGTAATCCTAGCTACTTGGGAGGCTGAGGCAGGAGAATCACTTGACTTGGGAGGCAGAGGTTGCAGAGTGAGCCAAGATGGCATCACTGCACTCTACCGTGGGCAATAAGAGTGAAACTCTATCTGAAAAAAAAAAAAGAAAGAAAGAAAGAAAAGAAAATTAGTAGCTGGGCATGGTGGTGGGCACCTGTAATCCCAGCTACTTGGGAGGCTGAGGCAAGAGAATTGCTTGAACCCAGGAGGTGGAGGTTGCAGTGAGTTGAGATCACACCATTGGACTCTAGCCTGGGCAACAGAGTGAGACTCTGTCTCAAAGGGGAAAAAAAGGACTCTATGAGTGTAGTATTATTGTATTATCATCCCCATTTAACAAATAAGGATGTGAGGCTCAGTGCTTACAGTTTCCCCGAAGTCATGATACCAGGTAAAATCTCAAATGGCCTAACCTCGAGTTTTCCTCCCCATTGTATTCCCAAAGATAAAGTCCCCTACTCAAATAACCCTTCTTATCATAGGGGCCAGGCACAGTTTCTGTGTAACCCTGTCTCTGCTAACCCTGAGTAGCAGGCTTCAGTTCTCTGTCAGTCTGAGGAATTGTTCAAACAAGCCAATCACACCCTCCCTCAGGAACCAGGAGTCACCCCACTCTCTTGTTATTACAAAGCCAATGGCCCATAGTCCCTGCTTGTTCACTCTGTTCTCTTCCCAAATGCAACCCCCTGTGTAGCCCTGCATGGCATGCGGTGTCCTCCTCCCCTAGACTGTGAGCATATGTGCCCGATAAACTGTTGTCAATCTCATCTCGGGTGCCACATGTTCAGTCATCCTCATAACCCTAGGGTGGAATCCCTTGCTCACTGATGGGGTGAAGATGAGGCAATCAAAACAATCAGCAAATCTGACTTCTAAGTCAATGTGATTTGTATTACATTACACCGCTTCCCACGGCTAAAAGTCATGCTCCCTTCACCATCTCCAAAATGTAGACTCAGGAAGACATCCAGACGTGAAGCTTGAGATTAACGAGGAATGATACATCTGGGATATTGACCTTCTCCTTGCCTGGGCTCTCAGCAAAATATATCTAGGATTTCTCTAGGGTTGTTACCAGTTACTTGCATCCAGCAAGAAGGCAGAATTACAGCCAGAGTCTACACAACCATTTGGAAGAACCAGAAAAATGTCAAAAGGGACATTCCAAAATGACTCTGATGAGGCTGTTTCATTAGCAGTGGGCCCTTTCATAGGACTTGAAATCTAGGAGAGCTTCCTCCTCCCACTGGAAGTGCTGCTGGATTCCTTTTTCTCCATGCATGTCCATATATAGGTAAGGCGCATCTTTTACCTTCAACACCATAATTGATCTTTTACCTTCAACAGTGTAATGGATGTCCGTTTTTTCGTCATATGACACTTCCTGTCACATGATGATTACAAACATGTAAGTAGTGTATTTATAGTGATGATGGGAAGCTAAGGGAGGCAGGGACCTTAAAAGGGGGAAGAAATTGGGGTTGGGAGAAAGCAAAGAGGGGACCTGCGGGGAGGAGTGAAGAACAAAGGAAGATGGCCGAGGAGAATGACAGACTGGCCAAAAAGAACTGTTAATAATAGGGAAGCCTAATACTCAGTTTTAACTTGTTTGCACTCACGTGACAAAACTCATCACTTTTCTAAAAGCTTTAATAAAAGGCTGTTTTATACGTAAAAGCCTTCAGTGAATTTGGCTTGAGGATTTTGAATGGAAATAAAAAGCACTCCAAAATGAATTTTACATTTGGGTGAACATCATGGTGGAGACAAAGAAACAGCCATTTTCTGAAGAACCAGAAAGAAGAGTAAGGCATTAGAAACTAGAGGTGATTCTGATAACCCAAGTGTTTCAAACATTTTCAGAAACCTTTGAGTAGACATTGAACTTTTTGCAGAACTTAATAGATAATTGAGCTAACTATATTTCAATCTTGCAGAACAGGAAAACCTTACCTGACAATATGCAAATAATAAAACTTGAGTGTGTTTCAAGCATCAGGGTAGTTATGTTAATGGCAGTGGTGGGAGCCCACTTCTTAAATAAACCATGTAGCAGGACATCTATTAGCTCACAATTATTAAACTAGTTTTTTTTAAACATGTAGCAGGTGTTTCCTGTCACGTGATGATAACAAGGATGATCATATCATCTTGTTATATAAAACTGAAATGTGTTTATCTTTTTTTTTTTTGAGACAGAGTTTTGCTATAGTTGCACAGACTGGAGTACAGTGGTGCAATATCGCTGTTTACTACAACCTCTGCCTCCCTGGTTCAAGTGATTCTCCTGACTCAGCCTCCCCAGTAGCTGAGACTGCAGGTGTAAGCCACCACACCCAGCTATTTTTTTTGTATTTTTAGTAGAGACGGGGTTTCACCATGTTGGTTGGGCTGGTCTTGAACTCCTGACTTCAGGTGATCCACCCACCTTGGCCTCCCAAAGTGCTGGGATTACAGGCATGAGCCACTGCACCCAGCTGGAAATACGTTTATCTTTCTCAACTCAGTATTAGCATCATCTCTGGGAAGTCTTCTTTTGTGAACTAAACCCAGTCACTCCACTGATAACCGTCTCCTCTGTGCCTCAACTGCACCCTCAACAATTGTCTGTCTTAGCAACTGGGGCTCTAATGGAACTGCAGATCTGTCCCTCCCAATAGTCGGAATGTCCTTACGGGAAGAGACCACATGTGTTCTGTGTTTTGAGTCTCTAGTGCCTTGAGAAGTGCTTGGCTCATGGTAGGTCCTCTGTCTATGTTTGATGAATTAACCAGATACCCGATCTGTCAGGTTAACTCATCAAAGGACCCCAACGAGAGAGCAAGGATCATGGCAATGCTGTCATTAAAATGAGGAACATGCCAAGAGATCTCATGGGTCTGAGCATCTTCTTTTTAGGACAATGACTGTCCTTCATGTTTTTCTATCCCTGGTGGCTACTCTAGTGCCTAGCACATAGTAAGCATATATTTGATTGAGCTTTGCTGAATGGAAAGATGAATAAGTGAGGCTCAACAGCAATATACACCAGCCTGTGTAGAATTTCAAAAGCTGATGGATCTGTAGGCATCTCACAAATCATCTGCTACCAGCCTGAAGCCCCTGAAGTAACTGAAAAATCACTGTACAATGAAGCATTTTCATGCAGGCTGCCTTCGGGGCTGTGGAGGTGGTGGCTGCTCCTGAGTCAACACAGTCTACACTGAAGAGCCATTGTGGGTATTGGTAGTGCTTTTAAGTCTCTCTGGGGTCTGAAGTTCAGCCAGAGCCAAGTCCCTGCCAACCCCCAACACAACCTCCAACTTATCCTTCCCCTCTTCATCTTCTTTCTTTTTTAATTAACTAAAAGAAAAATAACCAGGGTGTAGCAGTTAGCAGTGGGCTGCCAATGATAAAAAATTTTCTTTTGTTTACTCAGAGTGTTTGCACCTAATCTACTGAAAAACAGTAATGAGCCCTCAGAAAGCAATTCAGATGCCCTGGCTGCAAAGGAAGACAGGCTTTGAACTTGGCGGGAAGGCGTTCAGGGCGGCAAGGAGTGGGGCTGTGGTGTCCCTCCTCAGGATGAGTCTCATTTCCAGGTGAGTGTTGTCCACAGGCTGCTTCTGTGCTGGCATTCCGGGGACCCTGGGAAGTCTCCCATGCTCCAGTCTCCCAAATATCTCCTGTCCGTCCCAGTTCGAATCCTGTTGCTTTCTTTGTTCCTTGTTGAAATACAAATGCCACTGAGAAGGACAACGCTAGAAAGGAGTCAGACGAACTGAGTTTAATTCCGGATTTTGCAACTTAACCTTTGGAAATGTGAACACAGCAATTTACATCTCCAGGTCTCAGTTGTTTTACCCGTAAAATAGAATTGATTATGCCACGTGACATATAGGATTTTTGAAGTTGGAATTACTTTGTAAATTAAAAAAAAACTTTCTATGAATAAAAGTATTATCTGTAATAATTTCTACATGCATGATACCTTAGCACATTGCAACACTGTGTCTCTCTATAAACTGCTTGAAAGCAAGGACTGTGTTTCATTTTGTATTCACAGCAACTAGCTCAGTACAGGGTGAAGGATAAATAAATAAATAAAGGGTAGACGAATCGAGCAGGGCTAGTTTACAGCAGCAGGAAGTTTAAGTATACTCTAACCTTCTATCATGCCTAACATTAAGATCTTCACTTCTTTAAAGATCACAGAGTAACCACTGAACTATATCTTTTTGCTCCGGGAAAGCAGGGCAAACTGACCATCTCCACTGAATTCCCTGTGGAACTCTGAGCCATTAAACACGATGACTGCTATTCCAGGAACTCTTCATCCCAGATCTCCCCCAGATAGTCCATAGGTTACTATAGGTTGAGTATCCCTTATTCAAAATGCTTTGGCCCAGATGTTTTAGAGTTCAGATCTTTTCAGATTTAGGAATATTTGCATTATACCAGTTGAACATCATGAATCTGAAGATCCAAAATCTGAAATGCTCCAATGAGCATTTCCTTTCAGCATCATGTCTGCACTCAAAAAAGTGTGAATTTTGGAGCATTTCAAAAATTGGATATTTGGATTTGGGATGTACAACTTGTGGCCAGTCTTATTGTGCTCTTTGGTATAGATGTGCTTGTCAGGCTACACACCAAATCTTTGTTTCCAGAAGAATATTTATCATGTACAAGGGACATGGTGAGACAGCAGGAAAACCTAATGATGTGGCACGTAAAAATCACTCATCTGAGCCCATATGCTGATTTGGCTTTTTTACTGAAGCTGAGAAAAGGCACAGATTTTTAAAAATTTACTTTGAGGTTGGGCGAGGTAGCTCACGCCTGTAATCCTGGCACTTTGGGAGGCCGAGGCGGGCGGATCACCTGAGGTCAGGAGTTTGAGACCGGCTTGGCCAACATGGTGAAACCTTGTCTCTACTAAAAACACAAAAATTAGCTGGGTGTGGTGGTGCGCACCTGTAATCCCAGTTACTCAGGAGGCGAGGCAGGAGAATCGCTTGAACCTGGGAGGCAGAGGTTGCAGTGAGGCGAGACTGCGCCACTACATTCCAGCCTGGGAGACAAGAGCGAGACTTCATCTCAATAATCATAATAATAATAATGATATTCAAAGAAACGGTGGGAGATAACAATGAACTTCTGCCTTGATCACAATCCATGTGTCACTCTTATTCAACAAACCAACTTATATACTCTAAACATTTTTATATTCATTTGAAACCTGAGTTTATTGTCTGAAGATATATATATCAGATTGTGTAAAAATATTTTCCTTTTTTAATATTATGCACTGGAGGTTAAAAAACCACTCACTACTGAGTTAACAAATTAATAATTAGGTTAAGTAATTTATAAAATGTAAGATATACACATTCTAGAACTATACACATGACCATTTTCTAGGCACTTGACTAGAATTGACTTGGTTCCAGATAGGTAATGAAGAAGGGAGATAAATAGATTTTGTGTTTTTCCTCTGTTCCCTACAGTGGGTAACAAAATGCTTAAGAGGGAAACACGTGGGGTTTGCCACTCAGTAGTACTATGATCAAGAGCAAATTGCTTAGCTGTCATTCATTTATTTTGTTCAATAAACAAGTGATGGTGAAATAAGAAGTTGGGAAGTATTCTCAAGGAACATTCGGGTTTAAGGAGGTTGGCAGCCATAGCCTAGGGATGAAGCTAGGCTGGACTCCAGAGAAGCCCACCAGAGCACCTGGGAGGTACTGCAGGACATATAGCCCTGAAGACCCCACTGGAGATTGAATCGGGCTCTTTAATGCCTGATTAAACCCTGCAGAAGGGTATTATACAAGTCTCCCCTGCTCTGGGGAGACTTGTACTAGCTGCATCTTGGATTGCTAGGTCTGGCATCTGCTATCTTTTAAAATTTTTTTATTATTTTATTTTTGAGACGGAGTTTGGCTCTTGTTGCCCAGGCTGGAGTGCAGTGGCACAATCTCGGCTCACCACAACCTCCACCTCCCGGGTTTAAGCGATTCTCCTGCTGCAGCCTTCCAAGTAGCTGGGATAACAGGCATGCACCACCATGCCCGGGCAATTTTGTATTTTTAGTAGAGATGGGGTTTCTCCATATTGGTCAGGCTGGTCTCAAACTCCCAACCCCAGGTGATCCACCTGCCTCAGCCTCCCAAAGTGCTGGGATTACAGGCGTGAGCCACCACGCCCAGCCCCAGCATCTGCTATCTTAGTCCCTGTTTACTTTTATGCCATCCATAAAACAGTGGCTAAGCTTGCTTTAATTTATTGCAAAGGGTAGGAATAGCCTTGAGAGAATAATTAGAAGCCCACTGTTTTTCATTACATTATATTTTAAGACAGCATATTTTCCTGTCTACTGACTTTTAAGAGGGCCCCGCCAAATGGTCTATGTGAGAGTAAATGAGCAAATAAAAAGATTGCGTTGTAACTACTTGGACTTGGTGTTTAAGGGACTTTATCTTCATTCACATGAAAAAAATAAACAAACTCTAACTTCAGTTTTTCCAGGTTCCACAAAAATGTCCAATGTGTGCCTACAGAAGCAAAAGGGAGAAAAGGATGGAAAGAATGACTTAGTATTCAGAGGAAAGGATTGCTACCAGTGAACGGAGGGCACTTTATGGATTGATTAGGCAATGATACTGACAAATTATTGGGAAAAATGGAGAAGCAGTAGGATCTTTTGAAATGCCGTAGGGGGAAAATCTACTAGAAACATAGCATGCTGAAAAATAATCCCAAAATGCCAAAGAAATTGTCTGGGAAAATGATGTACTTTTCCCCAAAGTTCTGTTCTTACTCCAAAATGTCCTTTTCACCTGTATAAAAACTTTAACCACCAACCTATCAAAGACCAGAGATATCCACCACTGTAAATTTGATGGGTAAAGTTGTGTTTTTAGGTTTTTCTTTTCTTTTCTTTTCTTTCTTTCTTTCTCTGTCTTTCTTTTTTTTTTGACATGAGGTCTGACTCTGTCACCCAGGCTGAAGTACATTGACACAATCATAGTTCACTGCGGCCTTGAACTCCTGAGCTCAAGCAATCCTCTCACCTCAGCCTGCCAAGTAGCTGGGACTACAGATGTGTGCTGCCATGCCTAGCTTTTTTCATTGTTGGTTATTTTTGTTTGGTTGGTTTGGGGTTTTTTTCTTCGTAGAGACAGAGTCTCACTGTGTTGCTCAGGCTGGTCCCAAACTCCTGGGCTCAAGCCATCCTCCTGCCTCAGCCTCCCAAAATCTGGAATTGTAAGCATGAGGCACCATGCCGGGCCTAAAGCTTGTAAAAGAATGAGATAGATCTATATGTTATAATTTTTTAGAAGTCCAACACATATTGTTGAGAAAATAAAGAAATTCACTGAGTATACATTATGATACTATTCATGTAAAAAACAAAATACACTCCAGATAATACTATATAGTATCTATTTACCATGTTACTGCTCCTTGATGCTTTTAAGTAGATGTTTTCCAAACCTTTTTAATCCATTTTTTATACTTATATAGCTATCTGTAGATCTCTAATATTATCTATATCTTTTTTTTTTTTTTTTTGCTGAGACAGGGTATCACTCTGTTGCCCAGGCTGGAGTGCAGTGGCGTGAACTCAGCTCACTGCAACTTCCACCTCCTGGGTTCAAGCAATTCTCCTGCCTCAGCCTCCTGAGTAGCTGGGATTACAGGCTTGAGCCACAGCACTGGCTAACTTTTGTATTTTTTGTAGAGATGGGGTTTCACCATGTTGGCCAGGCTGATCTTGAACTCCTGACTTCAGGTGATCCACTCGCCTCGGCCTCCCAAAGTGCTCGGATTACAAGTCTGAGCCACCATACCTGGCCAATATATCTACTAATTATCTACAGATAGCTATATCTATATATGTGCGAATAGACAGAAAAGGTTTCAAGGAATTTCTACTTCTGGTAGTGGTAGAAAGGCATCTACTTAAAAGCATCTATTTAAAGGCATCAAGAAGCTATTAACATAATGAATAATTTTTAGGCTAGGATCCAAGGAAGGGTAAGGGTTCAGAGAGATGATTCCAGTGTTTGGGATCTCTTTTTCCTTTGGGAGTTATTTCACCATTTACGAGGGACTGCTGAGAGCACAAGAAACTGGAAGTTTCTTTTGATAGTCTTGTTAGGCTAAAAGAACAGGAAAATGACAAGGTTAAATGAATAATGTAAACACACTAGCTAAAGGACAGAAATTTCCAGATGGATAAAAAGTCAAGAATCAATTATATGTTGTCTATGAGAACTAAGTTTAAATAGAAAAACATAGATGGGTTAAAAGTAAAAGGAGGGAGAGAGTCTTGCCATGTAAACACTAGACAAACAAACAAAAAACACTACAGTAGCTACAAAGGAATACCTTAGAGATGTTGCAGGTTCAGTTCCACACAAAGGCAATAAAAGATATCACAATAAAGCAGGCCACATACATTTTTACATTTCTCATTGCATTTAAAAGTTATATATACCCTATACTGTAGCCTATTAGGTGTGCAATAGCATTATGTCTAAAAAATATACAGACCTTTATTAAAAATAAAAGGCTAACAACCATCTGACCCTTCAGTGAGTTGTAATCATTTTGATGGTGGAGGGTCTTGCCTTGATGTTGATAGCTGCTGACTCAGGGTAGTTGTTGCTGAAGTTTAGGGTAGCTGTGGCAATTCCTTAAAATAAGGCAACAATGAAGTTTGTCACATCGATTGACTTCCTTTCACAAAAGATATCTCTGTAACATGCAATGATGTTTGATAGTATTTTATCCAGTAGAACATCTTTGAAAATTGAAGTTAATACCCTCTGAAAACTGAAAATGAAAAAACAATGGAGAAAAAGCAATAAAAACAAAAGCTGGTTCTTTGAGATCAATAAAATTGATAAGCCTTTAGCAATACTGACGAGTTTAAAAAAAAAAAAAAAAGGAAGACAAATTGCCAATAACAAGAATGAGAAGAGTGATATTACTACAATTTCCACAGATGTTAAAAGGATAATAGGGCCGGGCATGGAGGCTTACACCTGGAGTCCCAACATTTTGGGATGCCAAGGTGGGTAGATTGCTCAAGCCCAGAGATCCTAGACCAGACTAAGCAATATGACAAAACCCCATCTCTAGGAAAAAAAAAATTAGCCAGGTGTGGCGGACTGAGCCTGTAGTCCCAGCTACTGGAGAGGCTAAAGTGGAAGGATCACTTGAGACTAGGAGGTTGAGGCTGCAGTGAGCTCAGATCACACCACTGTACTCCAGCCTGGGTGAGAAAATGAGATTTGTCTCAAAAAAAAAAAAAAAAGGTGGGGAGGATCATAGAATATTATAAACAACTTATTAAATAATTCCAGCAAATTTGAGAATTTGTGTGAAATAGACAAATTCCTTGAAAGACATAAACTACCAAAGCTCACTCGAGAAGAAACAGATAATCTAAATAGCCCTATATCTAAGTTTTAAAATTGAACTCACAAGTAAAAACCTTCCCACAAAGAAAATTGTTAGGCCAAATGTCTTCACTGTTGAAATGAATTAATTTCATGACAACAACCTTATCCTAACAGTCAAACCAGACAAAAACAGTACACAAAAGGAAAATCGCAAATCCAAATCAGTCATGAACATAGATGCAGAAATCCTCAATAACAAAGCAAATTGAATCAAGTAAATATATAAAAAGGATAATACACCATTACTAAGTGGAGTTCAACCAAGGAATTGATTCAACATTTGAAACATTTTATTCAACTTTCAACATTTGAAAATCAATCAGTGTAATTCACCATAATATCAGACTAAAGATGAAAAACCTCATGATAATCTTAACAGATGTATAAAAAGCAGTGGACAAAATTCAAAATATATTCAGTATGAAATAAAACAAGCAATCATAAAACTCTCCCAGCAAATTAGAGATAAAAGAGAAGTTCTGGGCTGGGCGTGGTGGCTCATGCCTGAAATCCTAGCACTTTGGGAGGCTCTGCCTCCTGGGTTCAAGTGATTCTCCTGCCTTAGTCCCCGGAGTAGCTGGGATTACAGTCGCCTGCCATCACGCTTGGCTAATTTTTGTATTTTTAGTAGAGACAGGGTTTCACCATGCTGGCCAGGCTGGTCTTGAACTCTTGACCTCAGGTGATTCACTCACCTCAGACTTCCAAAGTGCTGGGATTACAGGCATGAGCCACTGCACCCAGACTTCATTGTGGTTTTGATTTGCATTTTCCTGATGATTAATGATTCTGAGTATCTTTTCATGTTCTTATTGGCTATTTATATACCTTTCTTAGAGAAATGACTATTCAGAGCCTTTGCTCATTTTAAAATTGAGGTATTTTTTTTTTTATTATTGAGTTGTAAATATTCTTTATACATTCTAGATACAAGTCCCTTACCAAATATATGATTTGCAAAAAATTTTTCCCATTCTGTGGGCTTCTCTTTCTTGATTGTGTCTTTTGATACACAAACATTTTACATTTTGATGAAGCCTCATGTATCTATTTTTTTTCTTTGGTTGCTTGTGCTTTTAGTGGCATATCTAAGAATTCTTTGTCAAATCCAAGGTGATGAAGATTAATCTCTATATTTCATTCTAAGAATCTTTTAATTTTTAGCCCTTACATTTAGGTCTTTGATCCATTTTGAGTTCATTTTTTGCATGGTGTGAGGTAAGAACTCAACTTTACTTTTGTTTTTGCATGCGGATATCTGGTTATCCCAGCACCATTTGTTGAAAAGACTATTGTTTCTCCTATTGAATGATCTTGATCTTTTTGCTGAAAATTGACCGTAGGTGTATGGGTTTATTTCTGGACTCTCAATTCTATTGCATTGACCATACAACTTTAAATTTTATCTAACACAAAAATTGACAAAGGATGCAAGAGAAATTGATAGCCACACTGGAAGTTTAAAAAACACTTCTTGGCCAGGTGCAGTAATCCCAGCACTTTGGGAGGTTGAGGTGGGAGGATTGCTTGAGGCTAGGAATTCAAGACTAGCCTGGGCAACATGGCAAGATCCCATCTCTAAACAAAATTTTTTAATTAGCTGGGTGTTGGAGTCACCACCTGCAGGGGTCTGCCGGCAGACCCTGACTCAATGATGGATGAATAAATTCACTCACACACAGAACTTTGGGGTAGGATTTGTCAGTCAGTGTGAGATCCGCTACTGAGGAGAGGAGCGTCAACAGCAGCATCATGGAAATCTGGAACACTAGAATGATGGAAATGTGTTCTTTACAAAATAGCTAAACAGAAGAACCCTGAAGGCTCTCCCAAATCAAGTATACAGAAAATCAGTGAATAGAGGGTTTGAATTATTGCTTATGGTACTGGGTGAATGTGGATTGGGAAAGTCGACATTAACCAACTCATTATTCCTGACAGATCTGTATTCTCCGGAGTATCCAGTTCCTTCTCATAGAATAAAAAAGACTGTACAGGTTGAACAGTCCACAGTTTTAATCAAAGAAGGTGGTGTTCAGTTGCTGCTCACAATAGTTGATACCCCAGGATTTGGAGAAGCAGTGGATAATTATAATTGCTGGCAGCCTGTTATTGACTACATTGATAGTAAATTTGATGACTACCTAAATGCAGAATCGAGAGTGAACAGACATCAGATGCCTGATAACAGGGTGCAGTGTTGTTTATACTTCATTGCTCCTTCAGGACATGGATTTAAACCACTGGATATTGAGTTTATGAAGCATTTGCAAGAAAAAGTGAATGTCATCCCACTTATTGCCAAAGCGGACACACTCACACCAGAGGAATGCCATCAGTTTAAAAAACAGATACTGAAAGAAATCCAGGAACATAAAATTAAAATATATGAATTTCCGGAAACAGATGATGAAGAAGAAAATAAACTTGTTAAAAAGATAAAGGGCGGTTTACTTGCTGTGGTAGGCAGTAATACTATCATTGAAGTTAATGGCAAAAGGGTCTGAGGAAGGCAATATTCTTGGGGTGTTGCTGAAGTTGAAAATGGTGAACATTCTAATTTTACAACTCTAAGAAATATGTTGGTAAGAACACACACTTGAAATATCTAAGAAATATTTTGGTAAGACCACACATATAATTCTAAGAAATATGTTGGTAAGAACACACACTTGAAAGATGTTACTAATAACGTTGACTGTGAGAACCACAGAAGCAAAAAATTGGCAGCTGTGACTTATAATGGAGATGATAACAAGAATAAAGGGCAGCTGACTAAGAGCCCTCTGGCACAAATGGAAGATGAAAGAAGGGAGCCACATAGCTAAAATGAAGAAAATGGAGATGGAGATGGAGCAGGTGTTTGAGATGAAGGTCAAAGAAGAAGTTCAAAAACTGAAAGACTCTGAAGCCGAGCTCCAGCGGCACCATGAGCAAATGAAGAAGAATTTGGACACACGGCACAAAGAATTAGAGGGAAAATGTCGTCAGTTTGAGGATGAGAAAGCAAACTAGGAAGCTCAATAACATATTTTAGGACAACAGAACTCTTCAAAGACCTTGGAAAAGAACAAGAAGAAAGGGAAGATCTTTTAAACTCTCTATTGACCACCAGTTACATATTAGTTGCCAATATACCAGCTTGGACATCAGTGTTTGTTGAATCCGTTTGACCAATTTGCACCAGTTTTATCCATAATGATGGATTTAACAGCATGACAAAAATTAGTTTGTTGTTGTTGTTCTTGATGGAGATTAAGATGTCTTGAATTGTCTAGGGTGTTATGTACTTAGAAAGTAACAGCTCTAAGTACCTTACCTACATTTTTTAAAAAATTAAACTGGTATCTTCAGTTTAATGCAAGAGAACATTTTACCATTGTACAATCATCTTCTGGTGGTTTGATTGTTTACAGAATATTCCAAAATAAAAGGACTCTGGAAGGTTTTTGAAAATTAAGCTAAACATCTATTTCAAGATGTCATAAAAAGGTTGGAAAATAGAAAGCCAAGAGCAAAACTGAGTAAACAGAATATAATCAATAAAGAACAAATTTGGTTTTTTTGAAAAGACTAATAAAACCAGCAAACTTTAGCCAAGATTGATTAAGTAAAAAAGAATGAAGTTACAAATAACCAATATCAAGAATAAAAGAAAGGATAACTGGATCTTATAGATTTTTAAGATAATATGAGGATATTATGAACTAGATATGCCAAAAAATTTAGATGAAATGGAAAATGTATTCTATCATGTAACTTAACAAAAATGATTCAAGAAGAAATAGCCGAATAATTCCCCAAATGTCAATAAAATTGAATTAGATGTTTATTCCCACAAAAACTCCATATCCAGATGGCTTTATTAGCAAATATTACCAAATATTTAAGAAAACATTCACAAATTACTCAACAGAAAAACAATATATCCACCAACTTGTTTTATGTCACGTTGTCCTACAATCTTCTGATCTCAATGGTTTTCTTTTTTTTTTTTTTAAAGAAAGAAAAAGAGAGGAAAGAAAGTGAAAGTGAAAGAAATAAAAAAAAGAATGTAAGAGAGAAAGAAAGAGGAAGAGAAAGAGGGAGAGAGAACGGGATTCTTGTTCTATTGCCCAGGCTAGAATGCAGTCTAAAAATGGGTATTACAAACCTCTTTTTTGCCAAACCAACTGTTCATGTTACTGAAAATCCCTGTATATGTTAAGTTCCTTCTCTCTTTCTTGCTGCTTTCAAGATTCTCTCCTTTTCTT
>CAUYLG010041300.1:0-22088 GCA_963573385.1 Cacajao melanocephalus | reverse complement strand
AGCCTGGCCAACAAGGTGAAACCCTGTCTCTATTAAAAATACAAAAATTAGCTGGGCATGGTGGCAGGCACCTGTAATCTCAGCTACTCAGGAGGCTGAGACAGGAGAATCACTTGAATCTGGGAGGCGGAGGTTGCAGTGGGCCAAGATCGCATCATTGCATTTCAGCCTGGGTGACAAGAGTGAAACTTCATCTCAAAATAATAATAATAAACAGTTTCTAAGTATTATTCTTAGCAATCACCTACGCATGGCACTTTGTGCAGGTGACTCCCGCATCTGTCAAGGTTTTTTTTGCGAGCAATGCAGTCTGATCAGTATAAATTAGGCAGAAAGGCATTTGATGAAGGGCTTGGGTAGCTCAGAAAATGGACTGGGAAGCTAAGAACCAGGCAAGGAAATGAGCAGCAGCTAGGGGAGATCAGCGACCAGGAGTAGAAATGGTCTTGCACCAGGGTTGGAAATGCCAAACTGTCTTCCACATTCAAACCTCTGTGCTCCAGATTCCGGCTCCAGGGTGGTTGGCTTAGTGTGTACCTGCCTCTCAGCCCAAGGAAAGCAGACCCTCCGATTCACAAAACTTCCAGCCTCTACTCAAGAACAACAGGGGTCCAGGTGCTGAAAAGGGACAGATGCCTACCACAGACTCCAGGGAAGCATTCAGTTGTGACCACCTCTACCCTTTTAAGGGATTGAAGCCTAGCCTAGCACGAAACTGCGCTTTTGGACTTTGAAATTTTGCCCCAAAGTGCTGCTAGAAGAATTGGATTAGATAGGATAGCACCATGTCGCTGACTACTTAGGGGAAAAGATAAGCTGGGGTAGTGAAAACATTTAATTAAATCCTGAACACCTAAAGTAACGTATTTCTTCCTTGCTCAGTCCCCATTTGTATCTGAGAACTGTGTTCATGCCCCAGATGTTGCGAGAATACTGTGGAAACAAAAATGTTTGAAGTATTTCCTATGATCAATTTCAAAATGATAATGGGTCAGTTGAGTTAAAAGAAAACAATACAAACTTTGCCTTAAACATAAATGTGTTTCACAAGCTTGGAAGCAGAAAATAATTTTAGGAGATGAGTATTATTAATCAGCCGATATTTTCTCAACTGCATCAAGAAATATAGCAAAGATAGGCAGACTCTTTGGATTTAAGATACCACCTTTGTGTTTTGACACTCTTTCGCAAACTCTGCCTAAACGGTGGGTAGGACAGTTTTCTTTAAACAGTAAAGTCAGGGACCTGAGAAGACACTTGAATGGGACAATTGGAGGAGTGTTTAATGGATGAACTATTTACAAAGATGTGGGCAGGAAAACCACAATAGACTGAGCAGTTCGGGGGGCTGGAAGCAGCAGGGCACCCTTAGAATCTACAACTCTGAGGGAGTGAGGGAGGAGCAGTTCCAGGAAGGAGAGCAGGATGGGAGCTGATAGGGGAGGGTGCAGTCACCCGAGGCCATCCTAAGGGAAAGGAGAAGCCGTGGAGTGGAAGCCAGGGAAGCCAGGGAAGCCAGGGAGCCCCACGACACCATCCATGTAATCAGCCTTCCAGGAGATGGAGCAGGGTGACAAGTGCATCCCGAGGGAAAAGTCACCAGGTGAGTCAGCCCAGGGCCCGGCTGCTAAGAGGGAGGCAGGCCTCCTCCAAGTGGTGTTGGGCAGGAGGGCAGGAGGTCTATAAAGTATCCAGCACAGTCCTCCATGAGTAACGTGGAGGCAAGGAGCTACCCTCCCCTCCAGAGGTAGACACAGACCCTTTCCTCCAGGGGTTAACAGTCAGTTATATTCACTGGCTATGAATTCAATTTTTCACTGAAAGCAGTCTTGCCCTGTACATAGGAATGAAACACAGACACATACCCACACATGCCATATATATATTTGTATATGCATATATAAAAATTATGGTAAAATACATATAAAATTTACAGCCTTGACCATTTCTAAGTGCTCAGTTCATTGGCATCAAGTGTATTTGCATTGTCATGGAATCTTCACGCCATCCATCTCCACAGCTCTTTTTATCTTCCCCAGCTGAAATTCTGTGCCCATTAAGCAAAATCTCCCCATCCTCCCCTCCCCCAGCCCCTGGAAACCACTATTCTGTTTTCCATCTCTACGAATCTGACTCTGCTAGGAACCTTGTGTAAGTGGAATCATACAGTATTTACCTTGTTGTGGCTGGTTTATCTCACTTAGCATAATGTCTTCAAGGTCCATCCACGATGTAGCGTATGTCAGGATATCCTTTCTATTTTGGCTGAATAATATGCCATCATATGGATATGCCATAATTTTTCTTTCCATTTATCTGTTGGTGGACACTTGGGTTGCCTTCCCCTCTTGCAAATATAACACATGCACAATCACACACAAACTCCAGTATGTTAAAGGGTCATCTGTAAAAGAGAAAGAGAAAATATAGGTGCCAACATAAGAGAGAGGATGAGAAGCTTCAAGAGGCTGGAGTGAGGCTTCTGTGCATCACAGAGGTGGAGGCTGCACTGTTTGTTGTCTGGGCCTGGCCTCTTGGGTAGTGGCCCCTGAATGACGGGCAGAACCAGCCCATGGAATGGTCTCCAAGCAGCGGACAGCCACGTGGAAGTGGCTAGCTGGTAGACCAGCCGAGATGAAGACTACTCTGGTCCTCGCAGCGGCCCTCAGATGGCCCCATCAAGTCAAATGTAATGACCAGGCAGAGACTCAGGTAAAAACAGTTGTGGAAATCCATTTGTATGTATCATGTAATATATGATTGGATTGGCTCATTCCAACTCAATGAACTTCATTGCCAAGTTCTCCAGAGGAAAAGTCTGTCCTTCAAGTGCCTTCTGTTTTCACACAATAAGCAAGGATGACATTTTAGCATGACTTGTTAAATTGTGGCAAATGAGACAACTGTCAGGGTATAGACAAAGGCAAACAAATCGCTTAGTGATTCGTCGAGTGAAAATTGACCTCAGCCAAAGGCGCTCACTGGAGTCTCCTTGTGGCATTTCTCCTGGGCACTTGCTTTCACAAGCTCCACCCTTTGATGTTATCTTGCTGGGTGAACGTGGAAAAGCGTATTTGGAAGCACTGAGTTTCAGAGCTGATAGCAGTACTGTATCATTTCAATCAGGAAGGAGCATTTTGCAAAAAGGGACTGACTTTTAACAAATGAGTTATTTAAGCTTGTCCTCTGTGCCTGGGATGGTTTTAGGGGCCCGTCTGCATTCACTGTGCTAACACAGTATAGTCCTAAAATACTGTCGGCCCTGAACAACACAGAAGTGAACTATGTGGATCCACTTCCTGGATCTTCTTCCACCTCTGCCACCCTTGAGAGACAGCAAGACCAATTCCTCCTGTTCCTCCTAAGCCCACTCAACCTGAAGATGATGAGAATGAAGGCCTTGATGATGATCCACTTCCACTTAATGGAGAGCAAATATATTTTCTCTTCCTTATGATTTTCTTAATAACGTTTTCTTTTCTCTAGCTTACTTTGTTGTAAGAACACAGTATATAATACCTACAACATACAAGTTTTCTAAGGTAAATGCTCTGATATTAAGGAAGGGAGGCAAATATCTTCCCCCGTTTTCAACCAGGAGAATTAAGCCTCTTGTTTTAAAGTTGCGTTTGTCCTTACAGTGGCTGCTAGGTGTTAGGAACACGGCCTGGGAGCTAGGAAGAGCAATTGGGGCTGGAGACGATTTGGCGCCAACAGGCTGTTGCTGAGTATGGATGAAAGTCCAGATTGAGTGTGAAAGGTGGGGTCAAAGGGCATGGTGGTGTCCTGCATGGCAGATGGTGGAGAAACTCCACCAGGCAGATGCCTCAGGCTTTGTGGGTCAGGGGAGAGGGTCAGGTAGCCTTTCCAGTTCTGCTTGCTGTTAGCCCAACTGAGTTAACTGCATGGGTACCTGACTCTCTTTGCCCAATCTACTCGTGGACAACCACGTTCCCAGAAGGCTTTTCACGAGTAATATAGCAACAAATGCTCTCCCAGAGCTGATGGCATGGCAGGCTCTGCTCCAAATGCTTTCATATGTGAACTGATTCAGTCCTCACTACAGCCCGTGAGGCAGGAATTGTAGGGAGCAAAGACAATGTGTGAGATGTGTTTCCTGGCATTAGTAAAAGCAGATATGAGGCAAGAGCAAAACTAATGGGTGTGCTGAAAGAGCTATGGTGCAAAGAGTACACACAAACCTTTCCTCCCCTTTTCTGTCCACTGCTATGGACACTGTTATGAAGATGAGAATGAGGCCATAGGTGCAGAATGCTTGAGAAGGTGACCCATACCTCAAAAGTTCTTAGTAAGTGGCAGCATTTTGTTATTGTGGCGATTATTTTGTCACTTATATCTTAATGGGTATAAATATTGAAACCTCCTTCGCAAAAATTGTAACAGTGAGAAAATTATGACAGTGGAAAAGACCCGACCTAACCGTCTCCTTCTTGCCTTTTAGCCTCTAAACTGTCCCTGGTCATTTTTGGGCATGGGTCAAGCTAACTTTAGGAGAAATATAGTTTATAGTTTAAATGATAATAGTCCTTCCCAAAACTAAGTCACCTTTGTAAAACTAATGAAAGGCCACCAGGTTAAAAGGATGAGATGTCCTGAATTCTGCTAAGATGTAGACACAGTTAAACAATCACCAGCCATTTTTCTGGAGATCACAAGATTTGTAACTTTCTCAATCACTCCTTTAATTAACATCACTGCTGTAGACGCTAAGATTGGCCTTTTCAGATTCCCTTTCAGACTTTTGTATTTCTGATGACCAAATGACTTCACCTGGACCCACGACCCCTACCTGTGGCGCCCACCCAGAAGTAGACTCAGCATATGAGGACCATTTTTTCCACACCCCTATGATTGCATCTCCAGCCAATCAGCAGGACCTATTCCCTAGCCCCCTGCCTACCAAACTATCTTTTAAAAATCCTTGCCTCCTCATTTTTGAGGAGGCTGATCTGAGTAACAATACAACTCTGGTGTCCTGTTCCGTTGGCTCTACGTGTATAAAACTCTTTCTCTATTGCAACTCCCCTGTCTTGATAAATCAGCTCTATCTGGGCAGTGAGGAAGGTGAGCTCAGTGGGTGGTTACAGTATTACCTCTTCAATGTTACTGAGGTTCTTGAAGGCAGGAAACTGTCATGTAATTTATGTCTCCCATGTCAGTACCTTATACAGAGTAGGTATCAATAATTACTCATAAAAGATGAGAATTACTGGTTCCCTAAAAGTCATTTTTCCATGCCAGGAATGGTACCTTTTAGGGAACAGAGCTCTGTCTGAACTTTATGTGTCCTCCTTAGTTACTTACTTAGAGTCTCGATTTCTTCTGAAGCCTGTATTTGTCATTTAAATTTTGCTAGAAATTGCACATATTACTTAGGTTTTCACACTTAATGGCATCTGTATGTAGTATTTTCTCTCAATTTTCTAACTCCTCTATAACCGCAGTCTATTTATATGTGCTCGGTAAATATTTGTTGAGTCTGATTGACAGCTTCTGGTTACCAACATGGACTAGCCCAGTGAGGGCAGTTGGATATTTGCCTCCTGGGAGGACATCTGGGATTCACAATCTGGATGCTTGGTATCATGAGACGATCTCTCTCCCCTGGCTTGGGGGAGCCACTCATGGGTTAAGGTATGAGTAACAATTCCTGACAAGAGTGGGGTCATTAATATCTGGAGCAGAAAGCTGAGGGGAGTTGTGTTTTTCTCTTGCCTCAACATTTTAGGAGGAGAGAGAGTCCTTTTTAGGCATCAGGGTCATCCCTGAGCACCCCGGTAAGATTTTAGGGTTCTCCAAGGACCATTGTGGTGCTAATTTCTTGCCACCATTCCTGAACATCCCACCATTCATATCCTTCATGTAGAAAACAGAGATTGTAACTTTGACTCCAGAAGGTCACCATTCGTATGAACACTTAGGAGAAAAGGAGAAGGGAGAACTTCCAGTATTTTATCCAAATTCTTTATTCATCACTCATATAGCCCAGACATCTTCTTAGGAAGCGTTGGGAGATCTGAAAGAGTGGCATGGGGTGGGAAGCAAATGGTGGGGAGACATAGCATCTGGCTCTTTTGGGAGGCCCTGCTGGGTTGAGACAGATCTGCAGACAGGAGGAAGAATGAGATGAATGACACTCGAGTGTTATTCCTCTCCAGACTCATGATTCTCCCATTTTGAATAAGACTTTTCACTGAGTTTTGGAGAAGAGATGCTTGGAAAGGATGATTTAAGAGATTCATTCACCCATTAGACTCCCTGCTATTGATTAAGGATGTAATGAAGTGATAAAAGTCATCCTTCAAGCTACTTTTTTTTAACATAGTAAATGCAAACCAATAGACCCCTCTCCCACCTTAGCCAGTAGAGTGACATCTTAGGTCAAGTCTTTTTTTTGTTGTTGTTGTTCTTTTAGTTTTTAAATTTCCAAGATTAGGATGACAAGGAATTCACCTACGAGTGAACGGGGTATGGAAGGAGTGGATGATATCCAGTCTTTTTTTCAGTAGGTTTGCTGGTTTAAAAACAGTATCTGAAGACAAAATGCCTTGGATTCCAACCTTGGCTCCATAACTAACTGAGATCTGTCCTCTCTCTGTCCTTTATCATCTTCATCGATAAAATGGGGGAAAAATAACACTGTCTTTGTCTTAGGGAGAATAAGATGGAACACTACATATAAAGTGTCTAACACAACTCCTGGCACATAATCATCAATAACTTATTTATTATTGGGCTTGTTAAATTCCATTCACCTGGAAGATCCAGGGATCCATTCAAAGTTGGCTCTGGCTACCATAAGACCAAGTGAAGTCATTCCAATTTTGTAGTCTACATAGCACACACTGCCTTGTCCCTCAGAGAAATACCAGCCCCAGACACTGTGAACTAGCCATTCGCACCGAACCATTTATACGGCAGTTGATCCTTCTTATCATTAGGATGAGCAAAGCAGTGTTTGTGGGCACTTCTCTTCATAATGACGTTCGGTTATTTAGGTCTCTGTGCAGTGTCTGGCAGGAGGCCCTCATGGGGACAGAAATCCCGGTGACCACTGTCCTGCTGGCTCTCGTTAGAAGCCTTTCCTAGCAGTCCTACCATGACTAGCCTCCTGGATCCACTCTGAATTCTCTGCTTCTCATTTGCAGTAGAAAGGCATTCACTGATATTTGTCTTTCCAAATTTCTTTGCAATGTTTTCTGTAGACGAACTGGACATTAAATAAATATTATTCCTAGAACTCAGTTTTCTCAAGAGATAGCATTTCAGTCCCACAAGGGCAATATTTATATCATTGCAACTATAGGGCTTCAGTGGGAAAAAGATGACAACATTTTTTCCATTTGGGTAGCTGTTTCTTATCTAAACTTATTAAATGGTGAGCAGAACTCTTCACTGTAGACTTTTCGCAACCCTGAGTGCCAAAGCAAACACACAGAAGTTTGGACCAGTGACATGTTGCTGCAGTAGTATAAGTGCAGATAGGTCTGAATGGAGATGAGAGACTTGGAAACAGTCCTTTCTGTCTCTACTTTCGTGGTCCCTCCTTCTACTGATGTGAAAATAGCTCCCCAGACCTGTCCAGAGCTAGCCCTGAACTAGGAATGCATCACCCATCAAGCAAACTGAGGATATTGGAAAATTTACATTTTACATAACAGTAGTTTACTCAGATTTATGTGGCTGCTGATGAATTTTCATCAAAAAAGTATTTTCTGGAATAAAATTCATTAAACCAATTTAATCTGTTAATCAATTTTTACATAGTGTAGTTAAATCATTTTTATTTTTCTAAAAGTTAATTAATAAAACATTTTCTATTTTTACTTCTGAAAAGTAATTTTCATCAGGATAGATTCTTTTCCATTTAAAACTTATAATAAAGAGCTGATTAATCAATTAACTTTTGTCCTCATCAGATTTTCCTGATTATAGCTTCTGCAGCTGTGAGTTTTCTTTTACGGCCAGATCCAAAGTTTTCTTTTGTTTTATTTTTTCCCATGCCATAGTCAAGTTCAACGTCTCAGGCTCAAATTTTGAATATCTAAAATTTTCCAGCAATATTCTTTTTGTTTGTTTGAGACAGTGTCTTACTCTTCCACCCGGACTGGAGTGTAGTGGCATGATCATGGCTTATTGCAACTTTGACTTCCTGGGCTCGGGTCATCTTCTCACCCCAGCCTCCTGGGGAAGCTGGGACTACAGGCACATGCCCCGCACCTAGATAATTCTTTGTGTTTTTTTGTAGAGATGGGGTTTTGTCATGTTGCCCAAGCTGGTCTCGAACTCCTGGGTTCAAGCGATTCACCCACCTCAGTGTCCCAAAGTGCTGGAATTACAGGTGTGAGCCACTATGCCCAGCCAGCAATATTCTTTTAAATCAATTTTCAGTTGGTGACAAAGTGACTATTTCTACCTATAATATTCATTATGGATTGGATAGAATATTATTATTTTGGTGTCATTCTATTCAGAATTCCCAGGATAGTCATCCCTTCATATAAGAGTGAAATAATAAAATTATACATTAAATAAGTGCTGTAAATACAGTAGATGTTTCTATAGCTAATTTTTAAATGAAAGGACAACATGTAAGTCTAGAGCTAACTCCACAGTCATGGACAATCTGAAATAACAGAATAGAATAAAGGTTAGCAAGCTTTTTCTATAAAGGCCATGTAATAAATATTTTAGGCTTTGCAGTTCATACATTCTCTGTTGCAACTACTCAACTGTGCTGTTGCAGCACAAAAGCATCCTGGGCTATTGTATACTAATGAGTATGGCTGTGTTGCAATAACACTTATTTACACAAACAGATGGTGGTCCAGCCCAGATTTGGCCCATGGGCCATAGTTTGTCAATCTTTGGAACAGATAAATGCTCATTCTATTATTTGTTTAGTAAGAGTATCCTTTAGCTGCCAGGTTGACCATGAACTACCATAAATAGAGAGCTCCTGGAATGTAAATTACAGAAGTTTCTCTTTCTGCCCAGTTTTTCAGGATCACAGCTGTTATACAAAGCTCTGTGTACCAATAATGCATATATCACCAGGCTCATATACAGTTTTCTTAGAGGAGCTCAACACCCTATGAACTTAAAGTAAGAACTATAAAAATTCTTGGGAGTGGATATAGAGAAGATAACTATTTTCCTATCTTACTGAGAATAGAAGCAGAAAAATCACCCAGACTCACATGATAGGGCTAAATATGGATGGAGCATATTAGATGATAAAATTAAAACTAACAGCAAAGCAAAGCATGACACTAGCTTTGGTATTCAGTCATGGCTTAGAGTTACTAGCCTCATCTGAGTATGGCAGACAAGCTCTGGCCTTAGGAAAATATTATAGTCTACACTTTGATGACTCCCCTTAAAAAAAAAAAAAACTAAAACAATTGTAAAAAGCAAAACCTATTACAAACAGGGAGCCAAAATTGAACAAGAAATACACTGTGCTTAATAGAATTGAATTCTTGAATAATGCTCTTCTGGCCTCCAGGTGAGAATAAAGGTTGTGTTATTTAAGAATGTTTTCAGCTGCACCTAACTGCCTGTATTAGTCCATTTTCACACTGCTATAAGGAAATACCTGAGACTTGGTAATTTATAAAGAAAAGAGGTTTAATTGGCTCACAGTTCCACATGGCTGGGGAGGCCTCAGGAAATTTACAATCATGGTGGAAGGGGAAGGAGACACCATCTTTGTAAAGCTGCAGGAGAGAGAAAAGCATGTGTGAAGGCGGAACTGTCAAGTACTTACAAGACCATCAGATCTCATGAGAACTCACTATCACTAGAACAGCATGGAGGAAACTGTCCCCGTGATCCAGTCACCTCCCTCTCTTGACACATGGGGATTACAAGTCCCTCCCTTGACATGTGGGGATTACAATTCAAGATGAGATTTGTATGGGGACACAGAGCTAAACTATGTCATTCCCTGCCAGCCCTTCCCAAATCTCATGTCTTTTCAAATTTCAAAACTAACTGTGCCTTCTCAACAGTCCTCCAAAGGTTTAATTCATTCCAGCATTAACCCAAAAGTCCAAGTCCGAAGTCTCATCTGAGACAAGACAAGCCCCTTCTGCCTAGGAGCCTGTGAAATCAAAAGCAAGTTAGTTACTTTCAAGATACAAAGGGGGTACAGGCATTTGGAGAAACTGGCCAAAACAAAGGTGCTACAGGCCCCATGCAAGTCCAAAATTCAGTGGAGCAGTCATTCAATCTTAAAGCTCTGAAATGATCTCCTTTGACTCCATGTCTCACACCCAGGTCATGCTGATGCAAGAGGTGAGATCTTATGGCCTTGGGCAGCTCTCCACCTCTGTGGTTTTGCAGGGTACACCCTCCCCGCTCCTGGCTGCTTTCACGGGCTGTTGCTGAGTGTCTGTGGCTTTTACAAGTGCACAGTGCAAGCCATTGATGGATCTACCATTCTGGAGTCTGGAAGATGGTGGCCATCTTTTCACAGCTCCACTATGCAGCACCCCAGTGGCAACTCTGTGTAGGGGCTGCAACCCCACATTTTCCTTCCACACTGCCCTAGCATATGTTCTCCATGAGAGCTCCACCCCTGCATCAGACTTCTGCCTGGACATCCAGGTGTTTCCACACATACTCTGAAATCTAGGTTACCAAACCTCAATTCTTGTCTTCTGTGCACCCACAGGCCCAAGACCATGTGGAAGCTGCCAAGGCTTGAAGCTTTCACCCTCTGAAGCAATGGCCTGAGCTGTACTCTGCACTAAGTCCAGAGGCTGCACAGAGCAGGGGGGCCCTAGGCATGCCCAGGAAATCATTTTTCCCTCTTAGGCCTCTGGGCCTGTGATGGGAGGGGCTGTGTGAAGATCTCTGACATGCCCTGGAGACATTTTCCCCATTGTCTTAGTGATTAACATTTGGCTTCTCATTACTTATGCAAATTTGTGCAGCTTGCTTGAATTTCTCCCAAGAAAATGGTTCTTTCTTTTCTACCCCATCATCAGGCTATAAATATTCCAAATTTTTATGCTCTGCTTCCTTTTTACACAGAAGTTCCTATTTCAGATCATTTCTCTCAAGTTCAAAATTCTCCAGATCTCTAAGGGCAGGGGTAAAATGCTGCCAGTCTCTTTGCTAAAGCATATCAAGAGTGATCTTTGCTCCAGTTCCCAATAAATTCCTTATCTCCATCTGAGACCACTTCAGACTGAACTTCATTGTCCACATCTCTATCAACATTTTGGTCAAAACTATTCACCAAATCTCTAGGAAGATCCAAACATTCCCACATCTTCCAGTCTTCTGAGCCCTCCAAACTGTTCCAACCTCTGCCTGCTGCCCAGTTCCAGAGTTGCTTCCACATTTCTGGATATCTTTACAGCAGTGCCCCACTCTCTGTGGTACCAAATTACTCTGCCTAAAAATGCTGCAAATAGTGTTCACACAATATTTCAGAGATAGGCAATCATTTATACTAGTTTAAATAGCTCTATGCCAAGCAAAAACCTAGGTGTTTTCTATTATTCTTTGCTTGTTGGCTTTTGGTCCTTATATTTGTTGCCTCATGGTTGCAAAATGGCTGTTGTGTCTCCAGATGTTACATCAACATTTGAAGGAGGAAGAAGGGTTAGTGTCTAAGCCACTGACTGCTGATAAAAGGACAGAGAAAGCTCTCCCAAAAGCCCTCAACAGATTTCTGTTTATGCCTCATTAGTCAGAACTGTCTTACTTCACCACTAATGGTTACAGAGGAGAATAATGATCCAGGATTTTTCTGGGTCCCTTCGCCAGTCAGGGACCTCTAGCTGGTGATGCCAGCTGCCTTGCTTGGGGCATAGTACCTGCCACTGGAGGTGCCTTGCCCAATTGGCCCACCCGGTCTGGCTTGTATATTAGTTCCTGAGTTCTTGTCCCATTCCCAAAAAGAACGAGGATGTGCTGAACATTGAAGGGTGAGGATGGTAGAGAAGATGTTTTTTGACCAATAAAACAGCTTTCAGCGGGGAGGGGATATGCAGGGGTGGTCTCCCTACCCAAAGGTGGGAAAGTCCCCCATGTGGCTGGGTCTGGGGCCTTTTATGGAGTTGGAATGGGGAGTGTGTGTTGATTGGTTTGTGAGTATGCAAAAAAGGTTAAAGCAAAGACACCATTCAAAGGTGGGTATAGCAGTGTAGAAAACCAGTTAGGAAAAGACATGTATATGTAAAATAGGTGAAGTGTGGGAATCAATCAGAGGAAAGCACACCAAACAGGAAGACAAGTTCTCAGTCTGGTTCAAGGATTTATCTTGTAGCTTGGCTTTCGGGCTTTAAAGTCTTTTCAGCTTGGAGGTGGGGTTTCACCGGGGACCTGCCCCAATCTACCTAGGCATTTGGCTGCCTCCTCCCGCTCTTAGGAATGTGAGTGTTTCATTTTCTCAATTTCTATGTGGATGTGGACAAAGGAGAAAGGGGTATGGAATAGAGGGGTGCAGTCAGCCTCCAGTAGTTTATTACCACTGAAATCGTGCCCTAAAGAATTAAAGAAGCCAGAAACTAACAGAAATTCTTGAGTTTGCAAGGTAAGAAACAACTTGCTCAAATGCTGAAATTCCCTCTGCTTGTGAGATAAAACTAGCCGAAATCAGTTGGAACCAACGTGGCCAAGTGGAGTTTGCACAGAGAGAGCTTGCTGAAGTCACGGCCTGAATTTTTACCACGTGTTTCATACTAACACCCGCAAATTTTCTCATAGTACTCATGAGGCAGAATGAAGAGATAACTGTGCAAGCCTGAGGACTTCCTAGATCTCCCCTTTCCTTCCACCAATCACCTGCAATCTCAGAATCCACTCCCTAAACGTTTTCTAATAAAATTATGCCCTGCCTTAAAGCCATCTCAGGGAGACAGGATTGAGCTTGACCTCTGGTGCAATCTAAAGCTTTTCTGTTGTCAAAAACCCAGTATCCTAGCATTGGCTTCTGGTGCATCAGGCAATAATCCCTTTTTGCTTGATAACACCACTTTTCATAAGTACCTGAAATTTGATTCATTAGTTATGTCAGCTAACGTTGACATTGATAGAGGCAAACGACCCATTTCTTATTTATAAAACTTAAACTATTGACAAGAAAAGACATCCTTGGCTGTAACTTCTGAAATGTGCTGCAATCACAAAATTTCCCAGAACTTTATTTTACATCACTGTTCTCCTTCAGCTCATGGACAGCTATGTCTGAATCAATAGCATTCCACAGGGCACTACCTGAGGTATCAGGTGATGTCTAAAAGGATTCAACAGGAGGAGCAGACATCTGGGAATATACCAAAGGAAATGAAGTCAACACCTAATAACGATATTTGCACTCCCAAGCTCAATGCAGCATTATTCATAATAGCCAGGATATGGAAACGACTTCTGTCTATCAACAGATGAATGGATAAAGATGTGGTATACAGTATACGCACAATGGGATGCTATTCAGCCTTCAAAAGAAAAAAAAGGAAAAAGGCCAGGCATAATGGCTCATGTCTTTAATCCCAGCACTCTGGGAGGCTGAGATGGGTGGATCACTTGAACCCAGGAGTTTGAGACCAGCCTGGACAACACGGTGAAACTCTGTCTCTATAAAAAGTACAAAAAAATTAGCCAGGTATCATGATATGCACCTGTAGTCCCAACTACCAGGGAGGCTGAGGTAGGCAGATCGCTTAAGCCCAGGAGGTCAAGGCTGCAGTGAGCCATGATTGTGCCATTGCACTGCAGGCTGGGAAACTAAGTGAGACCCTGTCTCAAAACAAAACAAAACAAAACAAAACAAAACACAAAGCTGTGTGGAAATGTGCCACTTGCCACAACATGGATGACTCTGGAAGACATTATGCTAAATGAAACAAGCCAGATACAGAAGGAAAATACTGCATGATCTCACTTAGATGTGGAGTCTTTTTTTTTTTTTAAAGATGAATATACAGAGATAGAGAATACAATAGTGGTTACCAGAAGTTGGGGAGGAGAGCAAGGAGGAGACGTAGGACAAATTATACAAAGCAGCAGATATGTACGATGAACGAGTCTAGAGGTCCAATGTACAACATGAGGACTGTACTTAAACTACCACATTGTACTTGGGATTTTTGCTACAAGAGTAGACTTCAGGTGTCCTTGCCACTGAAATGAGTGACTATGTGAGATGATGGATATGTTAATGTCCTCCTGAGGCAAAGCCACCCCAAAGTCATTGTGGGGCCCCAGACAAGTAATTTTTTAGGAGTCCTTATCTATTGGAACAAAGTAATTTTAAAAATGTATTGCAGAATTTATAGGCCCTTGTGAGATATGATTTTTTTAAATGAAGATTTAGCGTAATGGATAGAAAAGAGGTACTTGTGTATTTGCTTACTGCTCAGTCAGGGAAGGTACAGCTTCTGCCTCATATCCAGGCACCTTCTCTTCCTGCTCTTAGTTGTTAAATGTGCCATTCCTGGGTAATTTCATGTCTGCCATGTGAATATGCTGTGGCTCCTTGAACCTGATTGTGGTGAAGCAGGATCTTCCTTCCTGCCCCTGCAGTGCCCTGACACCATGTATTTAAGGCTGGACACATCACCGCTCCCAACCTGGCTCACTCTCTGCATCACTTGTGATCACTGATTTCCGGCAACCCTCACCAAGTCACTATCATGCCGCATTATGATGACTACAAAAGCAAGTCTTACCTATAGGAAAGTAAGAATTATAACCCTTTTACTGGTCATGTGAAATACCATTTGCAATGTGTACAGCGTAAACATAGAACAGCACTTCTTTCACACGTGCCTTCTCTGGAACTCTGCAGGCCACGCAGGCAGCCTGCACTCCCAGAGTGTGTTCTCTTTCAGGGTTCATCAGGCTCTGCCTTTCACACCGGACATCAGTGGGGAGGATAGGCAAGATCATGGGCTGAGGGGAAAGAAGAGTCTCATCGTCCCCATGGCTAAAGACCAGTCCCAGTGTCGCTACATTGATTGGAGGGAAGAAGGGGCATCTCTCAGAAGGGCCCTTAGCTCACACTGCAATGCTTTGGAAAGCCCTTGGAAGAGAGAGAACAGCTACCCCTGGAGGACTGCCTGACACAGGGCGCAGAGCCTGCAGAGGGCACGTGGTGACCATTCCAAATCGGAGGCAGGAGACACACAGGGAGAAGGATACCTGCTGCCACCTGTACCCTCGAATGCTATAGAGCAGGGAGGACACCATGGAACACACATGGATGAGGGCAGACACATGAGCCCATACACAGCCCAACAGTTGTCAGTGGGCAGTTGGCAGCTCAGAGCTCTGAAGTCCTGTGTGCAATGTGAATCCCTCAAAGGAGCACATCACCACCGTTCTGGCAGGCCACTGCTGTTTAACATAAGTGAAAGAAACCCTGTGCCAGTCATTGAGAGTGATTTGACCAGAAGATGGCCCTCCTAGAACTGTGGGATGCCCCATCAGCCGGAGTCCCAGAACTGCTCAGACATCTGGTCGCCCCTGCTGCAGCTTGGAGATGAGTAGAGGGTGGGAAAATGCATTGAAGGGGAGACACAGGTCATGGGCCTGCCCCTCTACCAGTCTAAGGCACCACAGGGGAACTTCGAAAACTTGGAGGAAGGTGCCCTTGGGTGCATCTTGCAGTCTGACCTTGGTTCTAAGGTCAGTCCCATTGGGAGGCTTCTAGTTTCATGGTCCTAGGTTCATTCAACTCTTCTTGCCTTAGTTTACCCACTATCTTTGGGTCATTTGGAGATAATATAGAAAAACCTGGTTATGGACATACTTGGCGTTCAGGACCCCTCCCCCAAACTACTAGTTTAATTAAAAAGTGGCCAGGCATGGTGACTCATGCCTGTAATCCCAGCACTTTGGGAGCCTGAGGCAGGCAGATCACGAGATCAGATTGAGACCAGCCTGGCCAACATGGTGAAGCCCCATCTCTACTAAAAATACAAAAATTAGCTGGGCATGGTGGCTCATGCCTGTAATCTCAGCTACTCGGGAAGCTGAGGCAGAAAAATCGCTTGAATCAGGGAGTCGGAGGTTGCAGTGAGCCAAGATTGTGCCACTGCACTCTAACCTGGTGACAGAGTGAGACTGTCTCAAAAAAGGAAAAAAAAGGTGTACAGCACAGTTTGTCCATAGGGCAGGTATCCCCTCACCGCTTAATACTTCTATTTTTGTGAAGCATCTGGATGGAGTCCTTTGGAGAGCAGGGCTAAGAGGGCTTATCAGAAATTAAACTTCAATTCCACATTAACAAGCACAAACTCATTTTCATTTTATTTTTTAAATTTTTTTATATTTTTTGCAGAGATGGGGTCTCACAATATTGACCAGGGCTGGTCACAAACTACTCCCAAAGTGCTGGGATTACAGGCACGAGCCTCTGCACCTGGCTTAAATTTCATTTGTGTTGCTTGAACCACGTGCCCAGGAAGTGGACTGCCCAATAGGTTTAGGGAAAGCACGTTTCCCAGCCAACGCCTCCCCCTGGGCTGGATGTGTCTTTTCTCTTGAAGGATTAGGAAAGTTTGCTGATGCTCCTGGTCTTGTCTGTCTTAGAGGGAGTAGGGCAAGGAAACACCCCCAGCCTCGAAGGACAGAGATTTGCAGGGAGGAGTGTACCATCCTGTGGCCAGTCCTGTTTCAGGGAGAATCCTGGACGCTTAGACGTGGATGGAGTCATGGAGACCATCTGGGCCCCACCAATGCGGCTCCCTGCGCTACTCTCACTCATTCTCAGGGACTTGCCTTGACTCCTCCTTCCTCAACGTGAGTCTATTCTGATCTTTCAGGCTGGACCAAGCTTCTTGTTGTATACTCAGGACACTCACTGCTCTTTCCTTCCTAACATTTATCCCAACTGCAGAGAAATCATTATGTGCAATAATGGATTAATCCTGACTCCCAGCGAAACGACAGGCTACATGAGGGCAGGCGTTGTCTCGTTTGTTTACTGGAGTCACAGATATTCTGGGCTTGGCATGTAGTAGATTTCTAGTCAAAAAAGTTATTGAACAGATTAATGAATATAGTAGAAAATGTGTGGGTGTTGGAGTCAGACAGACCTGAATTCTCCATTTTCTTTCTGGGTGACATTTAGCAAGTAGCTGAACCTCTTTGGGCCTCGGTTTTCTCTGCCTAGAAGATGGGGATAGTGAAACATGGTGCAGACATGTTGAGAAGATTTATGCACCTGGCATGCAGCAACTGCGCAATATAGAGTTATCCTGCTGTCTAGTTTCAAACAGTTTCCCAGTCCCTCCTCTTCCTTTCAATACCGCATTTCTTTAAAGAGGAGCTCAAAACTCAATGTGCCTGCATCTCTTCCGTGCCCTCAGCCTGGGCTCTCCCGCATGCTTCCTTGAAGCCACTCTGCAGCACACTAGTGACCTCCACCCACCTTCTCCTGGTCTTTGATGAGCTGTATAGACTTGGGAAATGACTGGCTGAGAAGGATCTGGGGAGAGGCATCTGAGCACCACTGGTTTTAAGCCATCATGACACACTGCCTCAAAGACCTAGTTCAGCCCCAAACGCCTCTTCACTTTGCAAAACTCTCCCCCTTGGCTTCCGGAACAGCATCGCCTTTTTGCACTGCCCCTTGGACCCCTTCTCCCCGACTTCTTTCCCTCCCCCTACTCTCGGATTTCCGTCCTCTCTCTTCTCCTCAGGGATGAAATGTCTCCACTCACAGGACTTGAACTATGCCTTGATGCATTTTCCTCCCTTAAAAAAAAAAAAAAAAAAAAGAACTTTCTCTACTCACACTTGTGAAACCAAATAAGTGGAGGATTTTCCAATACCGACCAATTCTCCAACTCTTCGGACACCCACTGGGTTTTCTACAGTTCAATTCCAATATTAGCTGACTGGGATTAGAGGAGACCCTATGGGTCAAGGGCTCAGTACAAGACTGCCTCCAACTTCAGACATCAATTATAAGTAGTGGGTCCCCAGGTTACCCACACTTCTGTCTGGCTTGGCTACAAATCAGAGGTTTCCACAACCCCTTCCTCATGTTTTGTTAGAATGTCTCACAGAAATCAAGGAAACATTTTATTTACATTTACTGGTTTATTATAAGGAATACAAATGAATAGCCAATAGAAGACACACACAGTGTGAGGTCCACAAGGGTCCTTTTTAAGAGACAGGGTCTCACTTTGTCATCCAGGCTGGAGTGCAGTGGCGTGAGCATAGCTCACTACGGCCTCAAACTTCTGGGCTCGAGTGATCCTCCTGCCCCAGCCTCCCAAGCAGCTAGGACTACCCAGCCACCGTACCCAGCTAGTTTTATTTTTTGTACAGATGGGGGTCTTGCTATGTTGCCTAGGCTGGTCTCAAACTCCTGGTCTCAAGTGATCTTTCTGCCTCAGTTTTCCAAAGTACTTGGATAACAAATGTGGACCACCGCACCTGGCCCCTGATCTTGATGGGGAGCAGGTTTCTGCATGTGTGTCAACCCCAGCTACTTGAGAGTGTGGCCTAAAGTCCTTGGTCCTGGAGGCTCATCAGGAAATGTGACAGTGACTGCAGAACCTCATGACCACCTGTGGCCAGGCGGCAGCAGCCGTTTGGCCAGGTCTCTCCTCCTCCAGTCTCCTGCCCAGCACCCAGGCCCGCCTGCATTCCCCGACGCACCCCACCCATGCTCTCCCTCCTGTTGGTGTCACTCAAGCCTCTGCCTCAGAAAAGCCCTTCTGCAGCTTCTAAGTCGGACCAACTTGTCCTCCAGGTGCAGCTCCGGCGACACCTCTCCCTGGCCCCTCCCCAGCTCTCACCGGTGAAGGCTTCCTGCATCCTAAAGGCGTTGTTTTTTGTGTCTTAATCTGGCTGCGCTATTGGTATTTAACAGTCTCCCAGCTACATTGGAAGCTTCCAGAAGGCACTTTTCACTTGCTCGTGTGTTTTTCCCAGTGTCTATTCGAGGCCTCTGCACGGGGTAGGCGTCACATGGCTGTTTGGAACGGCTCAAGGTCATACATCCCATGAGTGAGCAGCAGGGTCAGAAGTGGCCCCCACGGCGCCTAAGCACAACTCTCCCCTGCCCCCTGCCCTCGGCACCCTGGTCTGCGTGTCCCTGTGGCCTCTCCGGGGCGCGTCTCCCAGGGCTGGGTCAGAAGGCCTGGGTGGCTGGCCTCAGGCTGTCGCACACCTGGGGAGATGCTCCCATTTCTGGTAACCTTGGCCTCCACTCCTGCAAACTTCAGTAAATGTGTAACTCGACCCTGCACCAGCTCACTCTGTGCAGCAGTGAAACTGTGCATCGATCACTAAGACTTCCTGGAAGAGGTCCCGGTGTGAGCGTCGCTTCCTGGCGTCTGTCCTTGTGGCCAGCCTGTGGTCTGGCCAAATGATGTAACCCCCCTCCAGCCTGTGCACAGACAGCTTGGGAACGGCTCCATCCCCACCCCTCAGATATAAATAGGGCCTCGTGGCCCGGCCAGGGGAAGAAGCTGCCCTTGTTCCGGAGACCACAGCAGAAGGTAAGCCAGGGGCCCTTCTCAGCTCCTCGGCCTTGTCTCTCTCAGATGTAACTGAGGGGCAGGTCAGGAGAAGTCCGGCGGGGGGTGCTGGTGATGCCTGAAGCCCCTCTCCCCTAAGACCAGTCACCAGGATGTGGGCTTCCCCTGTTCAGTGCCCACCCTGGGTCTTACAGGGAAGCTGCTCCTCCTTAGCAATAGGACAAGAAGGTCAGGTCTTCCTGCTTCCGCTGAGAAGAGCTGGAGTCCTCAGGGACGGAGCAGACTGGCACAGGAGCAGAGTCACCATGCCCGACTCTGCCGGCTCCTCTTGCCATCAGAAGGAACAGCAGGGCTTGTGCAGGAAGTGGGGCTGGAGGGAAGGGCCAGGCTTGGTCAGCCCCAGCTGGGACCTCCAGAGTGGTCACTGTACCCCTCCCTTGAGACTGCCTGACTGTGTGTCATCAGGCTGGTCACAGTCTCCCTCAACCTCCATTTGCTCGCCTATAAAATGGGACTAATCATCATGCCCGGGTGGCCTCTCTCAGGGGCTCTGGTAGAGCTGAAGAGAGCAAATATAACGTGAGAGTGCTTTCTAAGCTTTGGGATAAGCTAAAAGGCAGATTCTAATTTTATTCGAGGGCAGCGTAGATTGGTGCTTAAGCTTGTGGATGACAGAGTCGGGGGGCCTGGGTCTGAGTCCTAGTTCTGTCTCTTCCCAGCTGTGTGACTTTGAACAGCTGGGAAGATACTTTGACCTCTCTGTTCCTCTGCAAAACAGCATGAAGCAATTCATTAACTACTTCTCCAGGATGTACTAAGTCCCAGGGACCATCCGGGAATGTGGGCTATATCAGCAAACATGACAGCGAGAACCCTGCTCCCTGGGCTCACATTCACATCAGAGCAAACAAAGACGCTGGACAGAATAAGTGCATAACTACACGGTACAGAGGGTTATCAAAAGAGAAAAGGGGAGCAGGATGAGAGAGCTGAGAGTGCCTGGTGTGGTGGGGAAAGCTGCAGGGTGAAATACAGCATCAGGAAACCTTAGGGAAGGTGAGGACTGTGTTGAGGTCGGAGGGGTTGATATAAGAACTGTGCCCCGGAAATGACAGGCACCACAGGAGGGTGAGCTGCCATCCTCACCTTTAGCATTCAGCCCGGGAGAAGTAGAGGGACATAGAAGGGGCGGGCACTGGCGAAGAGGCAGGGACAGGAGGGGAGAAGGTGGAGGGGCGCTCAGGGTGAGGGTGTCAGGCCCATGGCTCCCAGGACAGGACTGCGTGCAGACCTGGAACCAGCCTAGGGAGCAGCCACAGATCACAGCTGAGAACAAACAGCAGTTTCTGCCTCAAATATGGCCCATGGAACTGTGTCTCCGGAGATGGTGCCTGCACAGGAGCAGCACAGTGAATGGCTGCACTGACCCGCACCATCCAAAACCTGGACCAGTCGGCGCTTGTCAGGCAGGACTTCCCAGCAGTTGGTTCCTACTGGTTTCCCCTGATGATCCGATTTGATGGGACTGTCTAAATTAGCTGTGAACTGGCGACTGAGGCTTCTCTGCACAGAAAGGCCTGCATGGAGCAGGGAGAGTTTTCTGTTCTGTTTTTCCATGTCGCATGGCTCCTCCTGAGAACAGTGGATGGAGTCAAATGCATGGGGATGGGGGTGAGATGACAGCTGAGGTCAGAAGTCAAAGTCCCTTTGGCAATTGAATGACTGGAGCAGAATAAAACACATCAGGCACGTCAGCAGATGCACCATGTTGAAGGCAAGTGCTGGTTACCAGTCTGGGTGAGGGAAGCCAGCTGCCAGTGTAAGAAGAATGACTGGGTGTGCTTAGGTAAAGCAGAAAAATCTAGGCATCAAGGTGACCTTGAGTCAGTGATGACATGCCACAGCTCCAAGGAAGCCCGGCTTAGCCCTGTGGGGACAGAAAAGGATAACAAATGATGATATTGCAGCACACCCCCTCCACAAGAAATGAGATGTGGTACAAACTGTTAGAATTGGTTTTTGTTTGTTTATTTTGAGACAGAGTCTTGCTCTGTCACCCAGGTGGGAGTACAGCAGTGCCATCTCAGCTCACTGCATCCTCCACCTCCGGGGTTCAAGCGATTCTTCTACCTCAGCCTCCTGAGTAGCTGGGACCACAGGCACGTGCCACCACTCTCAGCTAATTTTTTGTATTTTTTTTTTTAGTAGAGATGAGGTGTCGCCGTGTTAGCCAGGATGGTCTCGATCTCCTGACCTTGTGATCTGCTCACCTCAGCCTCTCAAAGTGCTGGGATTACAGGTGTGAGCCACCGCGCCTGGCCAAACTGTTAGAATTGAATGAATCAACAGAATAAATATTCATCCCTTTGATCAAGAAGAGTCAGATGAAATGAATTAGCAGGGCCAGCCCCAGAACATTCTCTTACAGGATCTCAGGTTGCTTTCTTTTTTTTAAGCAGCCAACCAATATTTTATTTAAACCTGTGAAATGCTATGCAATTGCTGAGGAGTGATTTACTTCCAATTATGTGGTCACTTTTAAAATAGGTGTGATGTGATACTGAGAAAAATGTATGTTTTGTGGATTTGGGGTGGAGAGTTCTGTAAATA
>CAUYLG010041299.1:0-54517 GCA_963573385.1 Cacajao melanocephalus | reverse complement strand
TTTTTTTTTTTTTAAATGAGATGGGGTTTCACCATGTGGGCCAGTCTGGTCTTGAACTCCTGACCTCATGATCCACCCATCTTGGCCTCTCAAAGTGCTGGCATTACAGGCGTGAGCCACTGCACCCGGCCAAAAGAAAAGTATTCTCATCATCACAGTGCACGTGGAAAGAAAAGAAGATGGAGTTAAAGCAAAGAAGGACCCAGGAAGAAAGAAAAAAAGAAAATAATCTTCTTCAATGGAATTTTCTTTTTAGAAACTTGGTTTCATTTTCCGTTAAGGTGAAAGCTGACATCTGGGTTCAATTCCGTTCTTAGCCTGCACGCGGTTGTTTTCTTTCTGTCTTTCTGTCTTGTCTGCTGTGTTGAGGTGTTTTAGACATTGCTGAGTTTCAGTGCACGATGCCATGTAGACACGTGTTGTCTAGCTTTGGGTTGCTTATTACTGAAGAGATTCATGTCTTAAAATTTTGTTTCTTGCCTCTCCTCACAGTTATTTTTACAGAGTTTATTGTAGCTCCTACGTAACAAAAACATGTAGTGCTTCGGAACGGAGGGAAAGTCACGTGCCCTGAGCCATAACACCAGAAGGAGAATTGGTATTCGCGCCTCCTTCCCCGTGGTGCCAGTCAGAGCTGTTGGCTGAAAGCAGTACCATCCACTGTGGGTAACTTGAGCAGAAAAGGGATTCACCAAAACGTAATTTCCAGGAAGCCTGGGGAGCCAGGCTTGGAAAACGGGCCAAACACCAAGGCCGTCCAGGCACACAGGGCACCAGCCAGGACCCGTGTCAGGAACAGCCTGACTGATAAGCCCCTACGGGCACTGCCTCTGGGGACACTCGTCTGTGCTTCCGTGCATCAGCTTTAACCGTCTCTACCTCTGTGGCCCTCCCCCCAGATTTGAACGCCTGGGCAGGAGTAAACGGGTAATGGGTAAACTGGGCTATCTGTCCGCGCCCACACTCCCTTGGGGAAGACGGAATGCTGGTTCAGCCTTTCGTGGAGGAAGACGTGGCCCTTCCCCACACCTGGATGTCCTCATGGAGAAAGACTCACAGATAGGATGGGAGGTTGGGGAGAGGGTGAACAAAGCAATGGCCCAAGTCCACTGTAGCCCACCCTTTCATTTCCCAGTACCCACGTGCAACCTTTTAGGAGGAGCTCCCAGGAGCCATGTGCCTCCCTGTCCGTATTGCCTGTCAGAACTCCTGGTCATTGGGATCAGGGGATGACCCCAGCCAACACCTCAGCTCCCCGTTCCTGTTTCCCTGACGGCACAAGGAGACAAAACACCAGGTGTCTCTATTCACACCCCTTTCACCACGTCTCCTGATGCAAGCATTCCCTGCTTGGGTACTGAAGCCTCGAAATCAGTCAAGAACAGATTCATGAAGACAGGAAGCAAAAAAATCGAACAGATCATTCAGTATAACTTTGTCCACTTCCACCTCCTGCTTCTTAGCTCTGCGTATTTTGGCCAATGGGAGGGACCAAACCATGTGTCGGTTAGTGATTAAGAGATATACTAACCTCCTGCCACCTGGCACACCCATCTCTGAAGCCGTTATAATTGTATCTTTGGAAACCCATGCCGTATCGCTGTTCTGTGACTTCTGGATAATGGGGCACGTGTGAGATGATTGAAACCCGTGACAGAAGCACATTTCCGCCGCCTTCTTCCCCCTCCCCCTCCTTCCCCTCCCCCTCTTCCCCCTCCCCCTCCTTCCCCTCCTCCCCCCTCCCCCCTCCCCCTCCCCCTCTCCCTCTCCCTCCTCCTTCTCCTCTTCTTCTACTTCTTCTTCTTTCTTTCTTCTTCCTCTTCTTCCTCCTTTTCCTCCTTCCTTCCTTCCTTCTTTCTTTTCCTGATACAGAGTCTCCAACACTCTGCTGCCCAGGCTGGGGGGCAGTGGTGCCATCTCAGCTCACTGCAACCTCCCGCTCCCAGGTTCAAGCAATTCTCCTGCCTCAGGCTTTTGAGTAGGTGGGACTACAAACGTGTGCCACCACGCCTGGCGAATTTTTGTATTTTTAGTAGAAACAGCGTTTTGCCATGTTGGCCAGGCTGGTCTTGATCTCCTGATCTCAGGTAATCCGCCCACCTTGACCTCCCAAAGTGCTGGAATTGCAGGTGTGAGCCAGTGTGCCCGGCCATCGCCTTTTCTTTCTTTCTTTCTTTCTTTTTCTTTCTTTCTTTCTTTATTTTTCACTGTAAAATAGTGTTTGTAGGACATCTTGGTCATCTTTAAGGCACTCTTTTTTTTTTTTTTGAGAGAGGGTCTTGCTCCGTCACCCAGAGCAGAGTGCAGCGGCACAATCACAGCTCAGTGCAGCCTCCAACTCCCGGGCTCAAGTGATCCTCCCACCTCAGCCTCTTGAGTAGCTGGAACTACAAGCACACACCATGATGCCTGGCTAATTTTCAAATTTTTAGTAAAGACGGGGTCTCGCTATGTTGCCCAGGCTGGTCTTGAACTCCTGGCCAGAAGCAATCCTCCTGCCTTGGCCTCCCAAAGTGGTGAGATTGCAGGTGGGTTTTGTTCTGGTTTTTTTTTTTTTTTTGGAGACAAAGTTTCGCTCTTATTGCCAAGGCTGGAGTTCAATGGCACGATCTCAGCTCACTGCGACCTCTGCCTCTGGGTTCAAACAATTCTCCTGCCTCAGCCGCCTGAGTAGCTGGGATTACAGGGGCCCACCATCACGTCTGGATAATTTTTTGTATTTTTAGTAGAGATGGGGTTTCACCATGTTGGTCAGACTGGTCTCGAACTCCTGACTTCAGGTGATCCACCCGCCTCGGCCTCCCAAAGTGCTGGGATTACAGGCGTGAGCCACCATGCCTGGCCCAAGGCATTCATTAATTTCACATTTCATGTGTAACAGAATCGAAGAAAGCAAATCTGGGCCAGGCATAGTGGCTCACGCCTGTAATCCCAACACTTTGGGAGGCCGAGGCAGGCGGATCACAAAGGGTTCGAGACCAGCCTGACCAACATGCTGAAATCCCGTCTCTTAGCTGGGCGTGGTGGCGCACACCTGTAATCCCAGTTACTCAGGAGGCTGAGGCAGGAGAATCACTTGAACCCGGGAGGTAGAGGTTCCAGTGAGCTGAGATCACGCCATTGCACTCCAGCTTGGGCAACAGAGCAAGACTCCATCTTGAAAACAAAAACAAAAATGGGAAAAAGGAAAGCAAACACAAATCCAGGTCAAGCGTCTATTCCAGTGAAGACACAGAGGCATTCCTTTCCTGATGGGAGCGGCCTAATGTTTAATCGAAGGTTTAATGTAATAAACCTGCCACCAGGTAGCCGACTGGTGTCCTCGATGACTAGAACCATAACACAGACGGCGCGTCAGCACGCTGCTAACTGGGCTCACAGCAGTGGCGGTGTCGAGGTCCACCTTGATGAGCGAAGGTTCGTGTTGTTGACAAAGCCTAAGACCTCCATTCCTGCCACTGTGACCCTTGGCTCCTGAGCCCCACGCGCAAGGAGGCTCTCTGACATCCGCAGAGCAGACCGTCTTACCCACTCGCCTTTTAGGAAGTGGAGTTCTTTTGATAAGAATTCATACGGGACACAAACGTATCACCCAGAAACTTCCACTTCCCGTGGTTATTGACAAGAATCAATGAGCCAATATATTGGAAATGCATGCCACACAATTTGTGTTCGGTAAATGGCCGTTACTGCTACTAAATAACGGAGTATGTGCAATGTAAAAATATACCCTAAAATCACATTGAAAAAAATACAGTAGAAAATATAAAGTATACCATTCGTACAATGCATAAAGCAACACTCAGAATGGACCCTGGCACACAAAGGGACCATGCTTATTTCCTAAGAAAGCCTTTATTGATTCCGTTCCAAGGCCTCTGTGAGCCCGCGGAGCAGCCATCATGAGCCAAGCTCACCCTCCCAAGTTGAAAAAAACGTATGGACAAGAAGTTATCATTGAAATGAAATGGTGGCAGACATGTCCAAGGAATATTGCGGGGATTTGATCCCTTTATGAATCTTGTGATAGATGAATGTGTGAAGATGGTGACTAGTGGGCAACAGAACAATATTGGAATGGTGGTAATACGAGGAAATAGTATCATCATGTTAGAAGCCTTGGAATGAGTATAAATAATGACTGTTCAGCAGAGAAACTCATGTCCTTTCTCCATAGGACCTGTTTTACTATGATGTAAAAATTAGGTCATGTACATTTTCATATTAGACTTTTTGTTAAATAAACTTTTGTAATAGTAAAATTAATTTTTGTGAAAAAAAGAGGAAAGGTGTGGACAATTTTATATATATATATATATACACACACACACACACACACACACACACACACACACACACACACACATATATATATATATATTTTAAGGCAGTAAAATCCTAAAATGAAGTAATCGCAGTTGTAACTAAGATTGCTGCAGCCATTTTATGTTGTGAAGTCCTTTAATACAGTGTTATTCTCATTTGATCCTCACAATGTTGGTGATTTTGTAGCTCCATTTTACAGATCAGGAAACTTCAACTCAAATGGGTTAACTCATGTTCCCAAGATTAAATAAATTTTGAAGAACTGAGATTTCATCTATGGAAGTTTAGACTCGATCTAATCTTCTCCACTGTTTGATGTTATTAGGAATGAAAGCAGTAGACTTAGATGGGATTGTACTGTAAAAACCAAGGCTAAATAGATTTAGATGGGATTGTTTCGTGAGGATGGAGCAGTAACATTGTTTTGCATTTGTGTGTAAGAGTATTCGCTTTTCCCGTGCTCTTTTCTTTTAGCTCAGTTGTAAGTTTGCCTCTAGATCATACCCAGTCATAATCAGAGAAACAGTGCTGAAAGCTTCACAGAGTAGCTAATTTAGGAAAAGGTGTGCATATGTGGTAGGGGGAGTGTTTTTGTCCAGCACATTTTCTGTTTTGGTAGTGAGATCTTCATTTCTTAACATCTTTCTTGTTATCGTTCATATGACTTTTAGCTCATTAACCTTGCTCTCTGCACTGCATAGTGAAGCACCATTTCTAATTTAGTCTCCTGTGTTTAGCTTCTCAGAAGATTTTTTTGAAAATGTTTGGAAGTGTGATTTAATTGCAAGGCTGTTTGCACATTTTCAGTGTGAAAGCAAAGATGAGTTTCATATTTAGACTGTGCAACCTGCAGATTTCATTTGTTAAAGCTTCCAGTTGGTATTCCTGTTCTCTCATACATGTGAGCATAATAGTATGGAAAAAAATCCTGTTTTTTTTTTGTATCCATATTTATCAGTATGGTTGAGTTATGGAAAAGCCTATCTGCTTTGTGCATTTGCTCATTCGGAAACCTTGTATAGTATAGAGACACTAGTGATTTGTTCCCTAGCCTCCCTGTGGATTTTGTTCCATATTACAATCTAATTCCACCTCCCTGTCCTATACTCCTGAGCTGTTAATTTGTACATTTCGATGCAGTTTGTTTCATCCTGTGTTTTTGTAATCCAAACTGAATGTAACGAGCTGTGTGCTTTAGGGACCTGGCTTTGCCTTGCCAATTAGAACAAAGTGGTTACTGAGTAAGAATATGTTTTAAATAAAACATGGTACCTCTGAGTGGTGCTGACACTCATTTGGGAATAAAAGAGATGGTTTTAACTCTTTGACTCAAAAAAAGCCATTACAAAAGGTCACATTTTTTCTTTTTTTTGAAAAGAGGGATAAAGGTTTACCTCTATAAAATATGGTATTATAAGTTTCTTCAAGTAACTAAATAAATGTAAAAGTTTCTGATTTCAGATACACTTTTTTCCTTCATGATCATTTGAGATGTGTTAGCAAAATTCTCTTAAATTTCTGAGTATTGAACCAATGGCTGCTGCTGAATTTTGAATTTGTTCATGTTGAAGAAGGTGAGGGTATATGAAACAAATAGGTGTGTTAGCCTCTTTTGATTTTTCTAATATATCAAGCCAAGTTTTCAGTGTAATGGTGACACTCCTCCCAGAGATACTTAAAAATTATGAAGATGAATGTAAGCTTCTACAATCTTGTAGGAATATTATTTTCAGATAATTGAATTTTGAGCCGTCATCAAACATTTAAAGCACAGATGTTTCTGAATAGACCTTCATAGGCTAATAGTTTACTAATTCATGTCATAGAGAGACCCCTCATCAGTTACTTCTGGTTTGCATCTGCCCTAAAAATAGAGTTCTCTTTTTAGTTGATACAGCAGATAAACTCTGTAATTCATCATTGGCGTAAGGAAAACATAAGACTTATTTTGAAGAAAAGGTGGACTGCATCAAAAACTTTGAAATAAAGACATCAAGGGGAAAAATAGATGTAGAAAGACTTGGTGATGGGTTTAGACAACATTATAGCATGTATTAACTTATGCAAACGAGTGAACAAAAGGAATGCATTTCTGTGGAACAGTTCAATTAAAATGTAGGAGTATCATGTTGGAAAAAAAGTTTCTAGAAAAATGAGCTCTGTACTAGAGGAGGCTTGTTAATTGGACTAAGTTAAACTAAACATATGCATTTCTAACATTGTACTGGGAAAGTCTTGCAAGCCCTACTGATGGTTTGACGAGACAAGCCGTTGTAACAGTATTAAATGCCCTGTACTTCGTATTTGAAGATTAACTGCCATATTGCTAGTGCTTTAAATTGTCCAGTTTTCTGAGTAAAGATATTAAAGTTTAAATATGCTGCCATCTTCTCCGTAACACTGTTTTAACCTGTTGCTAAACTGACAGTCCAGGAGATTGGATTTTGTTTAAAAATATTTGACATCTGTAGAGAACACTGAATTTGCCAGCTTTGCATAAAGTGACAGTGTTTTCCTCGACTCATGGTTTAGGATTCAGTTGCTGTTAATTTCCATGCCTAAAGCAAAAATTAACGTCAAGAAGTCTTTCTCAAAAATTTTTTAAATGCAGGTACAGGGCTTCCAATGGCAACTGAAAGCTGGATTGTTAATTTCTCTTATACCTGTTCAGTTATTCAGTGTACTTCATAAGTGTTTGTAAACACTGGTATTGTTTTTTGGAAGTTTAGTAGTGTGAGTCCCATTAATCATGTGATATTAGGAAATGGGGATCACAGAATATTTGAGTGGAAAGAGTTTTAGAGCCTTTTTCTATCCAGATCACTGGTATTCATTCCAAGTATCTACTGAATTAATGAGTTGAAAAGTAAACTGAGGTGGTGAGGGTAAAGTGGCTTATTATTTCATCTTTTATTTGCATATTTATTTATTTATTTATTTATTTTGAGACGGTGTCTAGCTCTGTGGTGCGATCTCAGCTCACTGCAACCTCCACCTCCCGGATTCTAGTGATTCTCCTGCCTCATCCTCCCAAGTAGCTGGGACTACAGGCACCTGCCACCACGCCCAGCTAATTTTTTGTATTTTTAGTAGAGATGGGGTTTCACCCTGTTAGCCAGGATGATCTCAAACTCCTGACCTTGTGATCCACCCTCCTCAGCCTCCCAAAGTGCTGGAATTACAGGCGTGAGCCACCGACCCTGGCCCTGTTTGCATATTTCAGTTTCAATTTCCTTTCTCCGTCTAGTGCTACCATGCTATGTTAGTAATCTTGAAGATGAGACTAGAAGTAAATCTATTACAGAGTTGCAACAACCTTCTAATTTGTAGATACTGCTTTAGGATTATATATGCTTTCTTCTGTTTACTCTCTGTTAATTCATTTGCTGATTGTCTTGCAAGTAAAAATTTCTTCTTCTGTAGAGTTGATACAGTTATCAACTTTGTGTGTATTTATGTGTGAGTGCATGCACATGCATACAGTTATTTAGATATGTTGATTATAATTTTTAATCAAACATTTTTGAAAATATGTTTGCATTTTATGAGATTTTTATACCATAGAACAATTAAAAGAGGCACTAAAATATCCGAAAACATTTTCTGCATCATTAATACCTTAAAGAAATTTCGCCAAACTTGATAAAAATCTTTATTTTTTAAAAAACCCACGACAAAGTATTTCATGTCCTAAGATATATACTCTGTGGAAATGGATCTTTTTTATGGTGCCCCTCTTATCAGGTAGCCTGGGTTTATAAAATATTACAGACACAAAATTCTTTTCTTAAAATCCTTACAAGGCCCTATGGGAAGTGGAGCCTAAAAAAAGAAAACAAAAAATTTGTATGCTTCCCTGAGGCTAAAATTTGTCTTCATTGAATGGGAAAGGCAAAACTAATAAATTCGTTTTTCTTTTGTGATGACTGAGGTCTTGGGTTTCGACCTACAGCGTGTATCACATGGAGAAAAGTGCCTCTTATAACTTGGGTAGCAATATGAAAACTTAAGTAATGACAGTACTAGGTACTTAATATTTTTTCTTTTGGGCTGATACCAGTGGGCTGGAAGAGGTTCTCAAATGCTGGTGGGACCTCAACTCTAATTGATGGTCAGGCTTTTGACAGTGTCTTCAGTAGGAGTTCAAGGATGAGTCGGAAAATAGTGAAACATACTGTAAGGCCGATAGATAGCCTTGCCGGGAGCCCGATAGACAATACCCACCCCCTTCGCACCTGATAACACTGTTATCAGGAGGCCAGACATCTTACTCAGCGCATGCCTTCTCCATGCGGGCTCCCCACACCCACTCCTGCATTCCACCCCTAGCCCCGCCCTCAGCACTAAATCATGCTCTCAGCCCCAAAATTAAAAAATCCTGCGGAGAGCCTGACCAATAGCAGCTCGCCAAGTCCAGGTTCAGTCTCTCTATGACCAATGCAGTTGCCCATGCTTTGTTTCCGCACTGACCAATCTATTGCCCTCACCTCCTATAAAACTCCACTCCCAGAACGGCCGGGCGCGACTTCTCTGGCCCCGCGCTCTCTCTCCCTCCCCCGGGACCACAGAACCTCGCCCAGGAGCTAAATAAACTGGAATTTAATTTGTCTCGTCCTGGCCTCAGTTTCCTCATTTTAAACTCGACAATAACCTTACACATACTATGATTTATTGCAAAGTGAAAAGTACACAGTTAAGAAAGGGGAGTGCGGGCATACTTGAGAGAGGGTTTGGCTTCTATCTTTATGGGTTTCTTTAATCAAAGGGTGGAATACTAATGAATATTTCTGGGAAAAGGTAAAGATTTCTCAACTTCAGTTCCACCCATTTTTACACCAAACGTGGGTGCTCTCGGAACTGTCTTGGCGTTGGTGGGTCTGATTTAGTATGTTAATGAGTATATAGTGAAGTCCTAGGGGGAGCTTAGGTCAAATCCAGTGCCATGTTGGGTCCACTTGGTCTTAGCTAGCTTGACCCACACTCTGCTTTTCAGGGTCTTCTTGGCACCTAGCTTATGTATCTGTTTCAACAGTTTCCTTTTTGTTAGTCATGTGAAACTGTTTCCTGGAATTTTCTATTCGCCTTTGACCACCCTGTCTTGGGGCTTGGGGAAAACTATGTTATTCTGGCAGAATGCCACAAGGAGGCAGATAATTTTGGACAATGGGAAATTTTGCATTGGAACATCATTGACATAGTCTTTTTTTTTTTTTAATAGAGTCTTGTTCTGTCGCCCAGGCTGGAGTGCAGTGATCTCAGCTCACCGCAGCCTCTCCCTCTCTGGTTAAGCAGTTCTCCTGCCTCAGCCTCCCAAGTAGCTGGGATTACAGGCATGCGCCACCATGCCTGGCTTATTTTTGTATTTTTAGTAGAGATGAAATTTGGTCATGTTGGTTAGTCTAGTCTCAAAGTCCTGACCCCCAGTGATCTGTCTGCCTTGGCCTCCCAAAGTGCTAGGATTACAGGTGTGAGCCACTGTGCCCGGCCTACATAGTCTTATTTTAGTTATCAGTGATAAAGTGCCCAGTTGACATAGTCTTATTTTAGTTATCAGTGGTAATTTATTTTTGGACACATCATATGGCTTAATCTTTATAAAGCAAAAATGAATGCCTTGTCTAAAACAGTGTTTTATATAGTTGTCATATAAAATACCTGACTTTGTTTTAGCAGACTTTTTCCTTTTTTGTTGTCAATATTTTGAGTTTATGAAAAGCACAGCCCTTGCTTGAGGGCTTGTCAGATACCTGGATACCTGAGGCACTGCTGGTTACCACTTCTTGTTAAAATTCCATCAGTGATTCTAGTTGCATTATAAATTAAAATTCAGAGAAACAGCCCCACCCTAACATCAGAGTGGTGTTTGGTGTCTTAAAGGCCTGGTGTGGTTTGTTTAGTGGCTTCATTGAAAGGCTGCCTGTGACTTCTGTCTGAATTTTAGATGGAAATAAATACAGGATATTCATTGCGGAGGTTCAGAGTGAGAGAATAATGGGAAATGTAAAGGCATACAAGTTTGTTTTTTAAAAACTGCAACCAAGGGAACCTTTTCAAAGTACATTGGAAAGGTCACATTTCTTGTATTTCCTACTTGATCTCTATGTGACTGAATGTAGGCTATTTCACTTCTGATTTATAAGATATTTACCAGGATTCAAGGTTTTGTTAACATCTGACATTGTTAGCAGTTTTGTCTTTTGTGTGGCTCTACCCTTAAGAAGGAAAACAAAGACCCAATCTGCATTTAGAGAAGCCCATCCCTATAGGCCTTTGTTGCACAACTCAAAAGAGCAACAACCTTAGAAAAGTAATTGGGTTTTTCAAAACACATACTTAGGATTTTCCTCCCCGTTCCTTCATGTACGCTGTGAAGTTACCAGGATACCCTTTCTTGATAGTTTACAATTGTAACCTGTGTTTTTTTTTCCTTTTGGTGTCCTAATCATGGTTGGGAGAGAGGGAAGCATTAATTTTTTACTAATTTCCCTTGAATTCACCAATGCCTTAATTTCCCACAGCATTATCAAAGAATTGATGTTTACGCTGTTTTAGAAACTGGCTTTTAAACAAGTGTTTTTACTATAGCATGAATGAACCTTGAGAACATAATATGCTAAGTGAAATAAGTCAGTTACAAAAAGAACAAATACTATATGATTCTGCTTATATGATGTACCTACAGTAGTCACATTCATAGAGACAAATAGGATGGTGGTTTCCAGGGGCTAGAGGGTGGGGGAACTGAAGAGTTGTTTAGGATAAAGAAAGTCAGTTTGGGAAGATGAAGAAAGATCAGGAGATGGGTGGTGGTGGCAGTAGTTGCACAACAATGTGAATGTACTTAATGCCACTGAAACTGTACGATTGAAAACAGTTAAGGTGGTGAATTTTATGTTGTGTGCATTTTACCTGAATTAAAGATAATGATTAAAATAGTGTTTACTTTTGAGTATAGTTTGTTCTTTACGTTTACCAAAATCTTTTTGTTCGAATTTCTTTTAAAAATCTTTTAGCAGGAGATTAAGTATATTTCGTCTTGTTTTGTGACAGTAAACTAGACATCTACAGTAGAAAGTAGAAAACAAAAATATTTCCAGAAATAAAACTGAGATTTAAAAACAATTTAATTTTTTCCCTTCTTGTATTTATCTGTGTAGATGATGCTGTAACAGGTATTATATATGATTGAATTTAAAAAGTTGTAGAGGCTTTGATTTTGCGAAAGCTACTTTACCTGAAATATTAGTTTCCTCATTTGTCAAATGGGGGTTTGTTATACCTCCTTCGCTGGGGATAAAATTAGATGATATAGAAGAAATCTCTTTAAAGCTATTTTATTAAGGTACTACCTGCATGTAGTTTAAAAAGTCAAAATATTTATTTAATGTAACAAAATGCCCTGTCCTTTCTACTCCAGGTTTCCACACATGGCAGTGATTGAGAGGAACAATGACTCTGAATTCTGTCTGCTCTTTCTTCTAAATTTATATTTCTCCATATTTATGATTAATGTATATATATTGCTGACTTTTTGATTTCTCAGTTGCACACATTTTTTTTTTTACCTTGTTGTGATATATAAAGCATTTGCTCTCTTATGCCCTCTCTCCTCTTCCCCCCAACATATTTATAGTGAAATTTTGGTTAAATAATTCTTCAGTATTTACATTTTTACGGGTATATAAATATTATGACGTTGGAACATTTAGCTTAGTATATCCTTTCTTTTTTTTTTTTCTTCTTGGAGGATTTTCCAGAGATCTTTCTGCTACTTCTATTTTACTCCATTGTGCTCAAGAAACATATTTTGTATGATCCTCATTCATTTATTGAGACTTGTTTTATGACAAAATACGTCTTGGAAAATGTTGTGTTTGTATTTGAAAAGAATGTGCATTCTGCGGTTGTTGAATAGTGTGTTCTTTAAATGTCAGTTAGGTCAGGTTGGTTGATAGTGTTCAAGATTTCCATGTCTGTTGATTTTTAGCTTCCTTGTTCTATCAGTTACTGAGAGAGGGATAGTGAAATATGTGAATACAATTATGGATTAAAACAGTTTTTAAAAATATTTCTGTCATATTTAGCTTCATGTGTTTTGAAGCTCTGTTACAAGGTACATAAATATTTAGAATTTCTTCATCTTTATAAATTGATCTCTTTATCATTATGAAATGACTGTTTTAATTGCAGATAATATTACTTGCTGTGAAATTTACCTTGAGATTAATTTAACTGTGCTACCTTTCTTTTGGTTAATGTTCACATGGCATAGTTTTTTTCTTTTTGTTTTCATTCCAACTTTTGTTTTTAGGTTTATGGGATTTGTGTGCACATTTGTTACATGGGTAAATTATGTGTCACGGGGGTTTGATTCCCACAGCCCCCTCTTTGGGTTCCATTAATTTGTTAGGGCAGTTTACAGAACTCAGAGAAACACGTTTGTTAAGAAGATATTTAAAGGATACAGATAATAGCCAGATGAAGAGGTACGTAGGGTGAGGTCTGAAAAGGTCCTAAGTGCTGGAGCTTCTGACCCTGTGGAGTTGGGTGCACCACCCTCTCTGCCCATGGAAGAGTTCATCTTCACCTTCCTCTTGGCCTACACATGATCAGCTATCTGGAAGCTCACTGAGTCCTCTCTTCTTGGGTTTTTATGGAAGCCTCATGACATCATAATTTCTTCCCCCAGGGTATAGGGTGGGATCCTCTCATGGGAGGGTCTTAAGACCCACAATCAGAAAAGGTGGGGGAACATCTGCCAGGAACTGTGGATTCTGGATATTAGACCTTTGTTTGGGTGCATAGTTTGCAAATATTTTCTTCCATTTTGTAGGTTATCTGTTTACTCTGTTGATAATTTCTTTTGATGTGCAGAAGCTCTTTACTTAGGTCCCACTTGATTTTGTAGCAATTGCTTTTAGTCTTCATGAAGTCTGGGTTTCCTTCTGGAATTTCATGGTTTTAGGCTTTAAATTTAAGGCTTTAATCCATCTTGAGTTGATTTTTGTATGTGGTAAAAGGAAGGAGTCCAGTTTCAATCTTCTGCATATGGCTAGCCAGTTATTCCAGTACCATTTGTTAAATAGGGAGTCCTTTTTCCATTGTTTGTTTTTGTTGACCTTTTTTTTTTTTTTTTTTTTTTTTTGAGTCAGAGTCTCGCTCTGTTGCCCAGGCTGGAGTGCAGTGGTGTGATCTTGGCTCACTGCAACCTCTGCCTCCTGGGTCCATGTGATTCTCCTGCATGAGCCTCCTGACTAGCTGGGGTTATAGGCGCCTGACACCATGTCCAGGTAATTTTTTTTTTTTTTTTTTTTGGTAGAGATAGGGTTTCACTATGCTGGCCAGGCTGGTCTGGAACTCCTGACCTCAGGTGATCCACCCACCCTGGCCTCCCAAAGTGCTGGGATTGCATGCATGAGCCACCGTTCCTGGCCTGTTGACTTTGTTGCTGGTTGTAGGTGTATGGCTTTATTTCTGGGTTCTCTAACCTGTCCATTGATCTATTTTAGTGCCAGTACTGTGCTGTTCTGGTTACTATAGTTTGATTTCGGGTAATGTGATACTTCCAGCTTTGTTCTTTTTGCTTAGGATTGCTTTGGCTATTTGGGCTCTTTTTTGGTTTCATATGAATTTTAGAATAGTTTTCTTCTAATTCTGTGAAAAATGTCTTATTTTGTAGTTTGATGGGAATAGCATGGAATGTATAAATTGCTATGGGCCATATGGCCATCTTAACAATGTTGATTCTTCCTATCCATGAGTATGGAATGTTTTCCACTTGCTTGTGTCATCTCTGATTTCTTTCAGCAGTGTTTTATAATTGTTGTAGAGGTCTTGACCTTCCTGGTTACCCGTATTCCTAGGTGTTTTATGTTTAATGTGTGTGTGTGGAGGGGGTGGGCTACTATAGAAATGGGATTGCAGTCTTGATTTGGCTCTCAGCTTGGACATTGTTGGTGTATAGAAATGCTGCTGATACTTGTCTGTTGATTTTGTATTCTGGAACTTTGCCAAAGTTGTTTATCAGATCTAGGAGCTTTTGTATAGAGACTGTGTTTTCTAGGTATAAAATCATATCATTTGCAGAAAGTGATAGTTTGACCTCTCTGTTCATATTTGGATGCCTTTTTTTTTCCTCTTGCCTGATTGCTTTGGCTAGGACCTACAGTACGGTGTTGAATAGGAGTGCTGAGAGTGGGCATATTTGTCTTAATTCTGATTGTCAAGAGGAATACTTTTAGCTTTTGCCTGTTTTGGGTTTGTCATAGATAGCCCTTATTATTTTGAGGCATGTTCCTTCAGTGCTTAGTTTGTTGAAGGTTTTTAACACAAGCTGTGTTGAATTTTATCAAAAGCCTTCTGAGGCCATTAAGATATATTTACTGAGATGATCATGTGGTTTTTCTTTTTAGTTATGTTCATGTGATAAATCATATTTATTGATTTGTGTATGTCGAAACAACCTTGCATCCTGGGAATAAATCCTGCTTGATCATGGTGGATTAGCTTTATGCTCTGTAGCTGGATTTGGTTTGCTGGTATCTCATTGAAGATTTTTGCATTTGTGTTCATCAGGGACATTGGCGTGAACTTTTATTTTTGTGTATGTCTCTGCCAGGTTTTGGTATCAGAATGATGCTGACCTCATAGAATGTGTTAGGGAAGAATCTCTCTTCCTTAGTGTTTTGGAATAGTTTCAAGATCATTGGTACCAGTTCTCCTTTATTTGTCTGGTAGAATTCAGCTATGAGTTGTCTTCTGGTCCAGGGCTCTGGCTGGGTTGGTAGGCTTTTTATTGCACATTCAGTTTTGGAACTTGATATTGGTCTGTTTAGGATTTCAGTTTCTTCCTGGTTCAATCTTGGGAGGTGTTATGTGTATAGGAATTTATCCATTTCTTCTAGATTTTCTAGAAGAAATGTGCATAGAGGTGTTCGTGATCGTCTCTGAGGATTTTTAAATTTCTGTGAGGTCAGTGGTAATGTCCTCTTCGTCATTTATGATCGTGTTTATTTGGATATTCTCTCTTGCTGAGGTCCCATTTCTGCCACTTAACCATACAATTCTTCCTGTTAGCTCAAATGTCTCTGGGGTTCCTGGGGTCTCCTGCAGCTGTGATTCTAGGTCTATGGTAAGAGTGGACTACTACTGCTCAGCTATTTAACTCACCCCTTCCCCAGGAGCTCCTGTGGGTCTGGAACAAGTGCTGATGCTCAGCAGGGTTCCCAGCTTCCTTCTCCTCTAGCCCAGAGTCTGTGTCCTCCCTCTCTCCACTCTCAGTGCCTTCCTTCTGCAGATCTGCTTGGAGTGTGCCTGTCTTCTTAATGGTCTAGTCTCGGTGGGAGATGCTCTTCCTGGCTATGTCTAGTTGCCTGTCTTGGCTCTTCTCTCATTTATTTTTTCCACAGTTTTTTTCAATTCTTTACTTTTAACCTGTAGTGTTTTTATATTTAAAATGCATTTCTTCTAGGAAGCATGTAGTAGAGTCTTGCTTTGATATGCACTACAAGTCTTTACTTGTAGTTGGCGTATTTAGATAATTTTATTTAAATGTGGTTATTGGTATAATTATGTTTAAATCTCTCATTTTGGTTTGGGTTATTTGTCCCATCTTTTCTTTTTTTATTTCCCTGCTTTCTTTTCAATTAAACATTTTTTAATGATTCTAACATACCTTCTTCGTTGACTTATATTAGTGCTTAGGCTAGGATGTATCATATATGTATTTAACTTCTCACAGTTTGTCAGGTGATATTCTGTTACTTCATATGTGGCATAAAACTTTATAATATACTTTCATTTCTTCTTTCCGGATCTTTATGCTGCTGTTGTCATATATTTTACTTTTGCATAATTATTATTTTTTTCCTTTTTTGAGATAGGGTCTCTCTCTCTTGCCGAGGCTGGAGTGCAGTGGTGTGATCATGGCTCACTGCAGCCTTGACCTCCTGGGCTGAAGCAAGCATCCCACCTTAGCCTCCTGAATAACTGGGACTCAGGCACGTTGCACCACACCTGGCTAATTTTTTTATTTTTTTGTAGAGACAGGGTCTCAGTATGTTGCCCAGGCTGGTCTTCAACTCCTGGGCTCAAGTTGTCCTCCTTCCTTGGCCTCATAAAGTGCTGGGATTACAGTTGTGAGTCATCACCCCCAGCCTATAGTCAGTTATCTTTTAAAGAGACTTAATTAAGAAGAAATCGTATGTACTTGTCTATGTAATAACTGTTTTTGCTGCTCTTGGCAGTATAGATCCAGATTCTATCTGGTATCATTTTCCTTTTGTCTGAAGAATTTCTTTTAACATTTCTTTTGATAGGGGACTGTTGGTGATAAATTCTTTCTTTTGTTTGAAAAAGGATTTCATCTCTGTTTTGAAGATATTTTCACTGGGTATAGAATTATAAATTGGCTTTTCTTTAGTATTTTAAAGATGCTGCTCCACTGTTTTGTCACTTGAATTGTTTTTGATGAGAAATCTGTTTTCCTTATTTTTGTTCCTCCATATTTAACATTAGCCTTTTTTTCCTCTGGATGCTTTTAAGATTTTCTCTTTATGGCTGGTTTTGAGTAATATGATTATGATGTGCCTTGATGTAATTTTTTTCTCTTGGAGTTGATTGAGAGTTGATTGAGATTTTTGGAATTGATTGGAGTTGATTGAGATTTTTGGAATCTGTGGGCTTACATGTTTCATTAAATAGAAAACCTTTTTTTAAATAGAAAACCTTTTTTCACACCTCCATCACTTGAAGGGAGGTAGCTGATAGTTATCCCACAGCTAACTGATGCTCTTATTTTTTTCTTGTTCCTCTGTGTTTCATTTTGGATAGTTGTTTAGCTTCATGTTCACTAATCATCTGCAATTTCTAATCTTCTAATCCCATCCAATGTATTTTCAATCTCACATGCTAGAGTTTTCATCTCTAGAAGGTCAGTTTGGGTCTTTCATATTGTTCATGTCTCCCGTCTAGCTTTTTGCACACAGAATATAGTTATTCCGTATGTTTTAATGTTTGTGTCTACCAATTACCTCTGTCAGTTCTGGATTAGTTTTGATTGATTTTCCTCCTTCATTTTTGGTCATATTTTTCTTATTGTATTTTATCTTGTTGCATTGGATATTTTTGTATTCCTAAAAAACTTACTGTGCTTTATTCTGGGACACAGTTAAGTTACTTGAAAACAGTTTGATCTTTTATGGTCTTGAATTTATGATTTGTTAGGCAGCCTTATAGTTCACAGTCTAGGACTAATTATTCCATGCTTTTGAGGCAAGATTTCTTCTGTACTCAACAGTGTCCTGTGAATTGAGAGTTTCAGAAAACCTTTCCTTGTTGGAACAGGCACATTCCCTGGCCTGGTGTGAGCACCAGGTATAGTTCCCTCTAATCCTATCAACTGGGTCTTAGCTTCAGGCTCTTTCCTCACACAGGTGCCCTTACCAGTACTCAGCTAAATACTTCAAAAGGCCCCCTCTGTGGCTCTCTTGTGCTCTCTCTCCTCCAGTACTCTGTCCTGCGAATTCTAGCTGCTTTGTTCTCTGTGGACTCTCAGCTCTGCCTCTTCAGCCAATTTTTTGTCTCTAAGGGAATCACTGTCCTTATCTAATGTCTTGAAAACTGATACGTTTTGGCAGTCTTTTGGTTGTTTAAGACAGGAAGATAAATTTAGTCTCTTTCCATCTTAGCTAGAAGTGGAAGTCCTCCAGATAATCTTTATTAAAGTTAGTAGTAAAGCTAAAAGATTAATTGTTTAGTTCTGAGAAATAGAAAATCTCAAATGAACCAAAGATTGGTTGCTTTTTAAGGGACTTTCTGCTGTCCTGTGAGTTTATGTTGGCCTTTACTTCAGTGATATATGTGCCATTTATTTCTGCTGTACAAGGCAGTAATGTATTATATTTGAGCTTTTAAGGTGTTAGAGCACCCCAGGATAGAAAGGCTCAGTGTTGGGTCGTAGGAAGAGAACAGTGGGTACATCAGAGGAATAGACTTTTTGGCTGCAAGTGCCAAAGTAGTAAGTTCTGCTGTGACCCAGTAACTCTTATAAACCACTTAGACTCTGAAATAGGGAATTAAATGATGCCATTGCTTTGGTGTACTCCAAGGAAGCAGTGTAGCTTAATGACTAAGAGCTTGACCTCTGGAATCAAATAGCCTCTTCCTGGCTCTGCCACTTTACCTCTGGGCAAATCACCAGTTAGATTTGTGCAGTTGATACAATCAAGTCCCAAATCAGCACAGTAGTATGGGAATAGGGGCAAGGTTGAAATCTAAATTACATTGGGGTAAAAGAATCCATGGGTTCTCAATGAGAATCATATATAAGGAAAGAGGAAGAAATAAATGTGACTATAAGGTTTTTAGTCACTGAACCGAATAAGAAAATTCATTGCCTATGCTTGTGGGTGCGGTGGGGGGGGTAGTTTATAGAGTTGGAGTGGAGAGTTGATGAACTGGGTTTTGGACTGAGCTTGAGATAGTTAGGGAAGTGCAAATGTTACATAGGGTACTCAGAATTTGGATCTCTGTGAAACATCTAAAATCAGTTTTTCAGAGTTGCTGCATTAAGATGAGATCTTTGCACATAGCTAGTGCTCCTTAAATGTTTGAAAAACAATAGAGTTGAAGCTTACTGTGTTCAGGGCAATATTTCTAAAACTTGAGCATGTACCTGGAGGGGCTGTTAAAACTCATACTGCTGGGCTACACTCCACAGAGTTTCTGATTTAGGAGGCATGAGGTGGGGCCAGAACCATTTGTCTTAAAAGTTCCCAGGTGCTGCAGCAGTCTATGGATGACATTTTGAGAACCACTGACTTGTGGAAGTAAAGAGAGAAAACACAAAGGAATGCTCAGATCCGTGGAGGAGGAGGAAGAAAAGGAGATAAACGAAGTCACAGAGGTCACAACCATCAGTCATTAGAGTTAGATGACACTAGTGACATAGTTTCTAGAAAGGATATATTTTAGGATTTCAAGCTGGGTAACAAATGGTATCAAGTGAGGTAGGGAGATTAAAATGAATGGGCAATGATTATTGGATTTAATGAATACTATTGTTATTTGTGCCTGTGGAGAGCATTGTATCCTTTCAGGGTCACAGAACTTTGAAAACTGATGAAAGCCTTGGATTCCTTCAGAAAAACGTGCAAGTGCTCATAGTTTTGCATATATTTCTAAGGAGGTTTATGAATTTTTTTGAGGCACTTGAATCTGAAGTCATTGAGGCACTTACATTTGCTTTAGGATGGATGGTCTCATTAAGAGTTGTAAGTGTGGAAGCCAAATGTTAAGAGAAGGGATAGCATGGGGAAGAAGGAAGTAATTGTGGATATGAACAGTCCTTTAGGATTGCAAAGACTTTTGGGAGTGGACTGATAATTGTCCAGTTTCCTTACTTGGAGGTCTAAGCCTGTGACAGTCTTCACATCTCCCTGAGTTTCTAGGGATACTATGAAAAAAAATGTGTTCATTTATGAAAACTGAAATGACCCATGGCTTTCCTGACTTCCTTTCCTGGTCACTTGTTCCTTTGCTGCTACTCAACTCTGGTGTGGCCAGAGTTATTGACTATGTTTGAGATGATTCAGTCTTTTCGTCTTTCTGTCATGTGTTAAGCAAGTTTTCCATCTTTCAGGAAAAATGCAAATTATTTTTTTCTAGAACTAATTATTCTATAACTTGCCAATTCCAATGGAAACATTTTGCTGTTTCTTATAACCTTAGTCTCATGCTCTGTACTTGGCATCAATTTTTTTTTTCATTGAATTCCAAGGCTCTTTTTTTTATTATATAACCTTGGACAAGTGACATTAATTTCTCGGAGTCTCAGTTTGCACTTGTTCTTGGTGGGGATGGTGGTAGCCTGCTTTACAGGGGGTTTGTAAGAATCAAATAAATTAGTGAGGCACTTATTAAATTTAAACATATACACATGTAAGTTGTTTCTTATTAGGCACAGTGTAATAAAACATATTGGTGAGTAATGCTAGGGTCATCTGGATTGGTTTTTTACTCAAGCAGAACATTTGTCTATAGTATCTTGAAACTAGAAGCTGGTATGGAAGAATTGTTGCACAGATTTAAAATGATGGATCGAATGAAAATAGAGTTGCCAGCTACTTTCTAGCTAAAAAATATGGGTAGAACTCTACCCTTAGTTGTTTTCAAGGAGATATAATCTACTCTAGGAAACTTGTCGGTACTTTTATATTCTAGTTTCATACAGACCTAGACCGAAATTATGAGGAAAAGCAGCAGGACCCTGGTAAATATTCCTGGTAGGATAATTTATGCATATGCCTTTGGAGAAAGACTCCAATATGCTGTGTATGTGACATATAGGGTGTTATACTCCATGATTTGTTTCGTTATATTTAATCCAAAAATCTTGTACACAAATCAAATAGAGAGACTGGACCAGATCAATGAGATCAATGGCAAAAGTAAATTTGGTTTTTTTTTTTCCTTGGAGGAAAGAATTTATAATGTGACTGTAGACAGACAAGTAGTCATAAAATTTAAAAAATTTTTGTATTTATTCAGTGGTGTCCATTTGGATCTGTAAATTTTCAGTATAAAAATATAATTTTAAAAATACTTCATGTAGGCCGGGCGCAATGGCTCATGCCTGTACTCCCAGCACTCTGGGAAACTGAGGTGGGCAGGTCACCTGAGGTCAGGAGTTTGAGACCAGCCTGGCCAACATGATGAAACCCCATGTACTAAAAATACAAAAAGTAGCCAGGCACAGTGGTGGGCGCTTATGATCCCAGCTACTTGGGAGGCTGAGGCAGGAAAATCACTTGAATCTGAGAGGCAAAGCTTGCAGTGAATGGAGATCTCTCTCTCAAAAAAAAAAACCTCATTTAGGTCGACTCTGAACCATTTTATATAAATGAGATTTTAAAAAAAATGCTGTACTGCTGTCATCACTCTAATTAGCAATCCTGGAAGTAAAATATTTGACCTAAGATAATGAGCACTTGAATTGACTTTTACTTAGAAAAACAAAAAAAGAACTACATGGTTGTAGGAATTAAGTTTGAGATGAGTATGTATACATCAACTTTTCTTCTACATTTACTTTTTCTTCTACACTTAAGACTTCTAGAAAACGTTGCTTGGCTTTTCAGGACTGCCCCCCACCCCTACCCCCAAGATGGACAAAATGTACCTTGTGTTTAGATTGCTTATATTTTACAAAGGTAAATTTCCATAAAGTTAGACATGAATCCTGGTAAAATTTCTCCTTTCCAAAGCTTGCTTCATTTATTTTCTAAGCTTTAAGATGACTGGCCCCCATTAATGTATCTGTAAAGTCAGAACCTTAGTCAAAAGTACAAAAATGGTTAAAGGGCTTTAGGAACCAAAATCCTGCCATAGATTTTTATCACCAACATCTTTCCTCTGGGTTATTGCCCATTTGTTGGCTTCACTGAAAGTATTGGTGAAGAATGAAAGAGCTAAGTCTTTGGGGTGTAGAAATGTAATAGTGAGTAAGCTGAGGCGTGGTATTCTCGTCAGCCCCCCTTTCACTTTCTGCATTCGCTTAAATGCAATACTTTGCTTTTGTGCTCATTTTTACCAATATGATGCAGCATAGCCCAACACAACACAGTGGTTCGTAAATCAGGATTCAGTCTAGTTCTGTGACATTAATGTGCACAACAGAAAATGTTTCAACATTATCAGTGCAATTTCTCTCCACGGTAGTGATGGTTTCCTGCAAATGCATTTAGTCTGACTTCATCAAAATGGAAATGCTAACATTGGAATTACATAGATGGCTCCAACTCCAGAAATTCTGTCTATCTATTATTATGTGAATGGACAGTGTCAAGAATGGATTTTTACTTGATTTTTTAGAGCCTAAAGTATTTAACAGTATAACTATTTTGTATTTGTTGTGGTCATATTCCATTTTTTGTTATTTCATGACTCAAATAATGTCAGTTTGAATAATATGGATTCATATATAGAAATGGTAATGATTTCACGCAAATTGTCAAATATATAAATACAATATTTGAATAAATAACAATTTGATGTGAACATTATTGGACCTTACTAGAAAAGACCTTACACTTGTGATCCTTGCTTCATAAGGACAAGCATTTTCTGGAGCTGTTTCCTGGTTGTATCTGTACTTAAACTGGGATACACTGATGGTAATCCCCATTGCCTTCTGTCCAGAGTAGAAGGTGTATGTGTATGAATGTGTGCTGGCAACAGAGTTGAAATGTTTGTCACACTAAACATTTGGCATTCAGGGATCTGACATTTGGGGTTTTAAGGTTCCATTAAATTGAGATGACTTTCATCTTCTAGATCCAGAATTAAATTGAGACTAAATAGAGGCTAGTTCTCAGGCTTACAGTTGAAACTGTTTTCTTCTTGAGAACACTTACAGCCTAACCTAGGCCCGTGAAACTTGAGAAGGTGTTCTGTATGGAAATGAATTGCATTTGTTCAAAAGATTTTCTTGAATATCTACTATGTTTATTGCCTTACATTAAGCACTGTAGGGAGAAGTAAATATGTAGTCCCTACCCTGAGAGTCCTTCAATTGTAATTGGGGAGGGTAGAATGTGTTCTACATTTCAGTTCCACCGATGAAATGTGTTCTGAAATCTTCAACATACCAGTGTAGCATATATCTTTCTTAGCTATAAAATGGGGATAATAATAACCCTACTTCTTACAATTTTTCTGAGAATTGAGATCCTGTGTTAAATAAAAATAGTGAAACGACACTGAGCTTTAGGCACACGGAGCAGCCAAGTAACTCATGCCTGAAAGGCGTCCTGCAACACACGCAATTCAGATTCATACTTAGCAGAGTCATTTGTTACATGCAGTGAACCTTAAAACCCCAAATGTCAGATCCTTGAATGCCAGATGTTTAGTGGGACAAACATTTCAAGTCTCTGTTCCTAGCACACATTCATATATATACAGCTTCCACTCTGGACAGAAGGCAATGGGGGAGTACCATCAGTGATGTTTGTCTGAGCATGGCAACTTAATTCGTTTGCAGAACTGCTCACTCTCTATGAATTACATCCTCTTAGTGTGTACACATTCTGCTGATGTTCAAACAACTACCTTGGAACCCTGTAACTGCCTTCCTATGTGCATGCCTTTCCTTTATGAATAAAGGGAAATAAAGGGAAATTTAGAAAAAGTTGCCGTATTGATTTGTTCGTTCACTGTAGAGGTACAGAAACGTCTCTTACAAAGTTTTTACTCATCTCCAAGTTAAATGACAGTCATCTGTTCTGAGAGTTCCTCCCCACTCCCTTCCCCACACTTTGGGAAAAAAAATTGGCTGGTTTTGGTGGCTCACACTAGTAACCCCAGCACTTTGGGAAGCTGAGTCAAGAGGACCACTTGAATCTAGGCATTTGAGACCAACCTGGGCAACATAATGGAGAAACCCCCCCCCCCACCACTACCAAAAATTTTTAAAAAATCAGCGAGTGTGGTGGCACGTTCCTGTAGTCTGAGCTACTCAGGAGGCTGAGGTAAAGGGATTGCTTGAGCCTGGGATATCAAGGCTGCAGTGTTCTGTGATCACAGTACTATACTCAGCCTGTGTGATAGAGCGAGACCCTGTTTCAAAAATAAATAAATAAATAAATAATTGGTGCTCTTAGGACATCTGATTCCATGACTTGGTTCTTGAACAGCATTGGGGGACCTGCCATGGGCCACCAGAGGGGAGCCCGCTTTTCCAAAAAGTGAGTCACTGCCAGATGGTATTTGGGCAGTACTCCCTTTGGCCTGAAGTGTCAGTGGACACGAGGTGAGGCTCCTCTGCCTTTGGAAAGGGGAGGGAAGAGTAGGAAAGACTGCGTCTTGTGGTTTGGGTGCCAGCTTAGCCACAGTACAATAGAACAGCAGGTGGACATCTGAGGTTTTTGACTCTAGTCCCTGGCTCTGGGATAGCACCTCTGGCCCCACCAGGAGCCTGGGGGAACTTGCTGCCCTGAAGGGAAGGATGTAGGTCTGGCTGGCTTTGCTGCCTGCTGATTGTAGAGCCACAGGACTTCGAGCAAACAGAGGTGGCAGCCAGGGTGTGGTTATAGTAGGCCTTGGGTGAAACCCAGTCCTATGCTGGCTTCAGGTTTGACCCAGCAAAGTCCTCGGGGTGGTGGCCACAGGAGTACTTGTGAAAGTCCACCCCCACATCCAAGTAGCTCAGAGCAGAGAGAGAGAGAGAGAGAGAGAGAGAGAGAGAGAGAGATTCCATCTGTTTAGGAGAAGGTAAGGGAAGACAGAAAGAGTCTTTTCCTATTAATCCAGCGAACTCTTGGATTTTGTCCAAGATTGTCAAGGTAGTACCTCTTAAGAGTCTGTAAGAAATATAGTGCTCTTGGGCTTGAGGTCCCCCCTAAAGCAGGTGCATCTTAGATCACAACACCCAAGTCCTTTAGAATACCTGGAAAGCCTTCCCAAGAAGGATGGGTACAAACAAGCCCAGACTGCAAAGACTACAATAAATACCTAACTCTTCAATGCCCAGATACAGATGGACATCTACAAGTATCAGGATGATCCAGGAAAACACGACCTTACCAGATGAGCTAAATAAGGCATCCAGGACAAATCCTGAAGAAACAGATATGTGACCTTTCAGACAGAGAATTCAAAACATCTGTTTTGAGGAAACTCAAAGAAATTCAAGATATCACAGAAGGAATTCAGAATTCTATTAGATAAATTTAGGAGATTGAAATAACAAGAATCAGGCAGAAATTCTGAAGTTGAAAAATGAAATTGGCATACTGAAGAATGCATTGGAGTCTTTTAATGGCAGAATTGTTGAAACAAGAAAGAATTAGCTTAAAGACAGGCTATTTTAAAATATACAGTCAGGAGACAAAAGAAAAAATAACAGTGAAACATACCTACAGGATCTACAGAATAGCTATAAAAGGACAAATCTAAGAGTTACTGGGCTTAAAGAGGAGGTAGAGAAAGAGATAGGCATAGAAAGTTTATTCAAAGGGATAATAGAGAACTTTCCAAACCCAGAGAAAGCTGTTAATACTCAAGTACATGTAGCCTATAGAACACCAAGTAGATTTAACCCAAAGAAGACTACCTCAAAGCATTTAATAATCAAACTCCCAAAGGTCAAGAAAGGGAAAAATTTCTTGAAATGAATGAGAATGGAAACACAACATACCCAAACCTGTGGGTTATAGCAAAAGCTATAGGAGGGTAGTTTATATCTATTAGTGCCTATATCAAAAAAGAAAAACTTCAGATAAACAATGATGCATCTTAACTAAAAAAGCAAGAGCATCCAAATAGATGCACTCTGCATAGCTTTCAAAGAAAAAGGAAAGAAAGAAAAAAAGAGCAAATCAAACCCAAAATTAGTAGAAGAAAAAGTAAAGATCCGAGCAGAAATACATGAATTTGAGATGAAAACCAATGCAAAAGATCAATGAAACAAACAGTTGGCTGTTTAAAAGTTAAACAAAATAGACAAACCTTTAGCCAGACTAAGAAAAAAATATCCATATAAATAAAATTAGTTTCTACTTCTTCAGCTTCCATCCTGCTTCACCAACAACACTAATAGCTTCTCTTTTTGATGTTTCCAATTTGCTTCTGTAGGTGGAAGCCTCCTTCTTTTCTCCTTTCTTTCTTTGACTTTCTGCTGTTTTTCCTCTGAATCTAGAATTTAAAGACATTGTTCTACTGATCTAGGTGACAAGCTCTTTTAAGATCTCTCTATTGGATACAGTACTGTATCATACTGTAATAGAATAAGTCAATAATGCAAGGTACGTAAGGTATTATAGATAAATAGCTGAGTGTTTTTCTGTACTATTCCCAAGATCTAAATTATGAGTCTGTTATTTTACAAATCCTACTTTTCCGGAAGAATTGCCAACTGTTTTTGGCTTGGGCCAGTGTTCCATATATCACAATCCTTTTCATATTTTGTTCTGTTGTAATTCTATTTTTCCTTCTGTTTCATCCCCCCCCCCCCCCATCCTCCCTTCTCCTGACTTGTGCAAAATAAAACAAATCCTTGAGTCCAAATCTCTCTCAGGACTTCTGGACTGAGGTAATATAATATAGTAAAAGAAATGTGGACTTTGATGTCTTGCTCTGATGCCTAGCTGTTATAGGTGGATTTACCCAAGTTCTTCACCACATGACTACCCTATCATGCTACAAGGCCAGAAGGGGTGCTTGATTCATAAGGTAGCCAATCCATAGCCTCTGACGTGTATGGCTCTTGGGGAAAATGTGAACTTCAGAGAGAGAGAGAGAGAGAGATTAAACTGGTGATCTGCAGGTGTACTTGGGCTCTGACGCGTATGGCTCTTGGGGAAAATGTGAACTTCTGAGAAAGAGAGGGAGATTAAACTGGTGATTTGCAGGTATACTTGGGCTGGGCCATCTTTGGTTGTGTGCAAGTTGAAGAGGAGGAAGATCTGGACAAAGAGAACAAAGTAGAACCACTCATAGTGTCAGTGACTGTACAGCCCCTTAGAGATAGCCAGCCTTCTTTGGTTTCTGACACTGATCCAATCCCTGCCGTTAGATCCCTATGAGATGTATGTATTCGTGTATCCACTTCATCTTTACTTGAGCCTAGTTAAATAGACTACTCTCTTATATACGGTGGAGCAAAACCAAAATACTTACATTCAAAGAATACCAATTGGTCTATCATGCATTCAGGAATTCCTTCTCCCATCATTTCTCAGTAACTTTACAGTTTTCTTTTATTACTTTATGTGATTATCAAGACTCTGTGGCTTAGTGATTAAGGGCTTAAGTTCATATCATTTACTGTGGAACTTAGGCAAGTTGTACATCCTCTCTGAGCCTTAGTTTTCTCTTCTGGGAAATGAGGGTAGTAATAGGACTTAGATGCCTGTGAGGATTTAATGAGTACTGTGTGTACAGCAAATGGTACTGGGCATGTAGTAAGTGCCCAGTGAATGTTAGCTTATTGTGTATAAATGTAGGATACGAAAATTAGTGTATTGTTTTTTAAACTATCTGTGGTAAAAGACCAGTTCTTTTTTTCTCTCAACTTTCTATGACAACCCAATATTTTTGTAAAATACAATAAAAATAACAATTTTTAAAAGCACCAATTGTAAAGACAAAAAATGTAAGTCCTGACTTAATTATTATATTCAGCAAACTTATTCTGCCAAGTCATAAAATTTTCTAAATTCTTACCCTTAATTTCTCTACTTATTTTGTTTAGACCAGTAACTACTTATTGACCAGTTACTGGTCTGCTTACTTAGACCAGTAACAATTTGCAGACTGGCACTGATCTGTGGACTGTGAGTAGCACCGTCCTGGTGTATATAGACAGTCTCATGGATATCAGAATATATATGCACCCACATGTAGTTGGGGAAAAATACCCCAACCATTCTTGTAAGGTTTTAAGTAGCCAGAAATTCATATATCCATTTCTTGACTTGGGGGCAATGTACAAGGGACATCTGAGACCTCTGGAATTCCTTCCTTATATGGTGGTTATTTTGCTGCTTCCCAGGTGAGGGTTGTCATTCTTTTTTTTTTTTTTTTTCCCTTTGAGTTGTGCTGTTCTTCCCTACTTATTCTTCACTTCATAAGGAAACTATACTCCCTGATGGCCAGATAAATATACATTTGTCTTAGACAAATCAAATGTGCTAAGTAGTTGAGAATAGGATACTGAATACTGCGTCTTTTGGACTGAAGTGAAGCAATCACTGCCAGTGTGACCAGAATAATAACTTTTTAAAAAAATTTGAGACAGGATCTCTTACACAGGCTGGAGTGCAGTGGCACAAATCATGGCTCACTTCAGCCTTGGCTTCCCTGGGTTCAGGTATCCTTCCCACCTCAGCCTTCTGAGTAGCTGGGACTACCGTGCCCAGTTAATGTTTGTATTTTTTGTAGAGATGGGGTTTTGCCATGTTACCTAGGCTGGTTGAAACCAGCCTGGGCTCAAGGGATCCTCCTGCCTTCCCTAAGTGCTGGGATTGCAGGTATGAGCTACAATTCCTGGCCCAGAAGAATAACTGTAATGATCCTTTATGCAACCAGATTGCATGATTGTAGACAAAGGGGAAATCATGGAAGAGGTTGGCATTTGCATTTTCCTTCAATGCAAAGACAGTGACAGACCATGATATATAATTGCAAACAGCAGGTTCTAGAAACAGTAACTGTGACTGATGACTAAAAGTCTTTACAAATGCTAGAATGTGACCAGGGTTAGGTCTTCTCTTCCAAGTATTTTAGGGGAGACTGAGCATTACAGTGTCAGATTTTATCTTCAGAGAAGTTAGAATTTTCGATTAAAAAGCACATATAAAGTGCCAGACATTGTGTTAAGATGTCGTATATCTCTCACTTAATTCTCACCATAGATTGATCCTCATTATTCTACTGAGCAAACAAGGTTTAGAGAGATGAAGCAGCTTGTCTAAGGCCTTCAGTTCGTAAGTGACTGAACCTGCTTTTGAACCTAGGTTTGCCAGACTCATAGTTGGATTTTCTCATAAGTGGATTTTCTGGATTTACCTTAAAAAAAAAAATCGCAAATAACTTTGCTGGAACCATTTGAGAAGAAGTTGCCATCTTGATGCCCCATTACTCCCAAATACTCTAGTGTTTATTTTCTACAAGAACATTGTTTTTTTGTAATTAAAACAAAATGTCCAAAATCAGGAAATCAGCATTGATAGATTGTTACCATCTAATCCCCAGATTTAATAATGTCTTTCATAGCACATGTCCCCACAATGTCCGTTTCTTTCCTTCTGGAACAGTTCCCTAGTCTTTTCCTGATGTTCATGAACTTGGCACTTTTGGAGATGACAAACCAGTTATTTTGTTGTATTTTCCTTGGTTTTATTTTATTGGTTATTTCCTCGTGTGATGCGAGCTGTGTACCTTTGCAGGAATATCACATAAATTATGTTGCTCTCATTGTACTCTGTTGTTACAGGGCACACATTTTCAGTTTGACTCATTACTAATGATAACCTGTCTAACTGCTTTATTGGGGTGATACCAGCTGGGCATCAGTACTGTAAAGTTACTCTTCTTATTTTTATAATTAATGTTTTATGGGAATATATTTTAAAGCTATGTAAATATCCACCTTTGTGACACTGTTACTCATTAGATTTGTATCTACTTAGACTCACGGTTTTCTGTTTTATTCACTGGATTATGATCTTCTGTTACCTGTTTTGATGCCCAAATTGTCCTAAATTTGGCCTACAAGAGTGTGTTTATGCTTTCTGTGTCTATTTTGAATAGTTTGAGTAGTTTCTTTCTGGCACAAGAAAGATATTCTAAGCTCACCTTGTACTTTCCCTATCCCAGCCCTAGCTCATCAGTCATCTCTCTAAGGAGCCTTGGTTCTTTTTAATGGAAAGAAGTATTTAGAAGCCAAGATCTGGGTAATCAGTGTGCTCATTACCATTGGGGTGTTGCTACTTCCAGATCCTTTCAATGGATACATTTACATTTACCTTTGTTTTTTTCATGTTTATTTCTATTTTTAAATATACTGAAAATTGTGAATTAGTACTGATAACTCCAGTTTCAGCCCAATACCTCAGGATTCATTCTAATTTTCTCACTTTCTTTTATAGTATTCTCTTACAACAATAAACTTGGTTTCCATTATCCTTGATACACTTAAATGATTGGTCATCTTATATGTTATCAACCTCCTGTCTTTGACACTATTTTTTCCCCTTCATGGATGTCCTCTTTTTCCTTTTTGTGTGCTGACTCCATGTTCCAGACACTTCCCATCTTTTGATGTAGACACCCTTCTCTCTCCACATGGGCTCTTAAGTAAAATTCCTTGATGATTTTATTGTACTAACACAGTCCTTTTGTTTCGGTGTTTTTGCTGCCACACATAAGTTGTAACATTAAAAGTTCTCTAAAATGATTGCCCTGCTTGTAGGAGAGCATCACCTAGGATATCTAAATGGGAGGAATTGAACATTAGAACAGAAAAATAACATTTCCTGGGATCATCCTGGGTCAATAATTTGTATTCTGCAAGTGATCTCAGGACTAGAATTGTTCTTTTGACAAGAAATTGGGACTTAATGGGCTGTCTTTAGAAGTCTCATTAGAGATTTAAAAGAAAAACAAGTTTTACTGTTCTGTAGAGGATGTAGAATGAGGTATGTTCCTGAGTAGGCAAGAGGGCTAGGAATGGATGGGAAAAAAAGAATTTTTATTACAAGTACTAATTGGATGAAGCCTAACCATTGATACCGTATTATGCATTCAGTAAGCCAAACAAGATAGAGAGTTGGGTTAGGGAATACTAGATGCAGAGACTTCTCCTTGGAAAGGTGAAAAAGCAGACCACCTGACAGAGGATCAGTAGGAAGCCTGAAGCTGGGCTTTTAATATGGGGTTGTGGTGTTGGTAATATTTGGTGTGTGCTGCTCTATTGGGAAAATAAGCAGTAAGGATGGCTAGCAGTTACTATGAGAGAGCCTTTAAATCTTTTCACAGTGAGAAATGGGACAAGGAGTGAGCAAGGTTGGCACACTCATTCCTGAGACCACATACTTTCTCATGTTTTCTCATCAGACCAAGTTGATAAAATTTATTCAAACCCTGCATTAAGAAAATTTAAGCCTTTTCCTTTTTTCTTTTCTTTTCTTCCCTTTTTTTTTCTTTTTTTTTTTTTTTTTTTTTTTTGTAAAGATAGGGTCTCTCTATGTTGCTTGGGCTGCTTTTAAACTCCTGGCTTCAAGTAAGTGATCCTCCCACCTCAGCCCCCCTAGTTGCTGGGATTACTGGTGCAAGCCACCATGCGAAGTTGACCCTGTGTGTTTGAAACACCTAAGAGTGTGTCCAGCAATCTGGCAACATTATGAAGTCCTACCCCTAAAATTATTTTGTTTTTGTTTTTGTTTTTGTTTTTTTTTTTGAGACAGAGTCTCACCCTGTCGCCAAGCTGGAGTGCAGTGGCGCAGTCTAGGCTCACTGCAGTCTCCACTTCCCGGGTTCAGGCGTTTCTCCTGCCTCAGCCTCTTGAGTAGCTGGGATTACAGGCATGTGCCACCACACCCAGCAATTTTTTTTTTTTTAAGTAGAGACAGGGTTTCACCATGTTGGCCAGGATGGTCTTGATCACCTGACCTCATGATCCGCCTGTCTTGGGCTCCCAAAGTGCTAGGATTACAGGAGTGAGCCATGGTGCCTGGCCTAAAATTCTTAAAGATATAATTCAGTGCAGTTAAACAAACTGCAGTCACGTGTCACTTAACAATGAGGATATGTTCTGAATGAACTTCCTAGAGTGAACCTCCACAAACCTGGTTGGTGTAGCCTACTACACACCTAGGCTATCTGGTATAGGCTGTTGCTCCTAGGCTACAAACGTGTGCAGCATGTGACTGTACTGAATACTATAGGCATTTCAATCACAGTGATAAGAGTTTGTGTATCTAAACATAGAAAAGGTATAGTAAAAGTACAGCATTATAATTTTATGGGATCACTGTCATTTATGTGGTTCATCATTTACAGAAATGTTATGTGGCACATGACTGTTTATGCTATTTGGAGTATTTTTAAGCAAGAGAAAGGTGTATTGGGGAATCAAATACAGATGCTTCTTGATTTACAATTAGGTTACATCTTAGTAAAGCCATCGTAAGTTGAAAATACCAAAGTCAAAAAAGCGCTTAACACTTAAGCTAACAAACATCATAGCTTACGCTATAACCTACCTTAAACATACTTAGAGCACTGACATTAGCCTGTAGTTGGGCAAAAATCATCTAACACAAAGCCTATTTTATAATAAAGTGCTAAATATCTCATAATTTATTAAATACTGTACTAAAGTGAAAAACAAAATGGCTGGATGAGTACTCAAAGTATAGTTTGTACTGCGTGTGTATTGCTTTTGTACCATGGTAAAGTTGAAAAAATATGCGCCTGAAACCATTCAAAATACAATAGTGGTCAGAATAGTGATTAACTCAGAAGAACCAAAACGTGTGCGTGCGTGTGTGTGTGTGTGTGTGTGTAATTGGTCCAGTAGTTATTGAAATTTGCTTTAATTTTTTTTTTCTGTTTCACTGTACCAGATTTCAGAAATTTGGTAGGTATTTACTCCCTTAAAATCTGAGGGAATCTGCTGCTTTGATGGGAACCTTTCTTAGATTGTTGCTTGATATTTATTTTTAGGAAACAATCAGATCCCCTTGTGGTTATTAAAATACTTCAGTTCAGTCCAGGAGCCAGTGACCCCAGGAGTTTGAGACCATCCTGGCCAACATGGTGAAAACCTCATCTCTACAAAAATACAAAAAAACCGAAAAATTCAGGAGGCTGAGACACAAGAATCGCTTGAACTCAGGAGGCAGAGGTTGTAGTGAGCTAGATGGTGCCATTGCACTCCAGCTTGGGTGACAGAGCCCCCCCCCCATATATGTATTAATAATAAATAATAATTTAGTATCATTAAAATCAGAGAATTCAGAAGGCTTGTTGGGATTTAAAGTCATACCCAGAAGAAAAACATACATAGGTCAGGGATCAAAAATGTATCAGATTTTTCATAATGGGAAAATATGAACAGTTGGTAAGTCTGGGTAAATAGTATATGGCAGATCCTTGAATTATGCTTGTAGTTTTCAAAAGTTTGAAATTAAGTAAAAATTAAAAGCCACAAAAGATTTTGCATGTCAGGGTTCTAGCCTGTGTCTTCTGGTGTTACTGAGAGGCCAGAGGAGCCCATTCTAAGGACTAAGTATTGACAAAATTTGGTTCTGTGGCAAGAATTACCTAGTGTCCTAACACTAAGGACCAGTACTGTGGAGCCCTTGACTCAAATTTCAGGACAAGAAGTAGAGAAAACTTGGAATAGGATTGGAATGGAATCTCCCAACACTTAGTATGCATTGGATTAGGACTATCATTTATTTTTTGTCAGTTTTTCTATGATGATCCACGTTGAAAATTTGGATTAATGATGTAGTTTGTGATGTTGATATAGGTGTATTTGTTCCTGGACATTTGAGTGATGCCTTTCCGCATTAGGAATAATTTTTAGTTCTTATTTGATCACAATTATTAGTCTCCATTTTCTGTAAAGTGCTTTACATTCAACAAAGTGCTTTTATAGTTCTTGTTAATTTGAACTCTTAATATAAAACCTTCTTTCCTAAGCCATCTCGTGCTCCAGCCCTTACTTGCTGAGCTCTCTTACTGTATATGCTGAACACATTTTTAAATTGAAGAGATACTGTTCTGTGTATCTTGGCAGGGGAATGAGTCGTGGTTTGGCCAGTGTCTCACTAGTTGAGATTAAATTTTTGCTTGTACTTGTCGATTTGACTGCCTTCTGAGTAGTATTAGGAACACATTCTAAATTTCTTGTTGATGGCTGAAGTTTTCCAGCACATTTCCTCATGTTGCCAAGTTCTGCAGTGACTGAATCTACTCTTCATTCCAGTCAGCAGTCTCACAATTCCAAGGTTTACTTAAGATTTTTTTCCTGAAACAGCAATGCTTGCTTCCATATTTGCATATTTTTCTCTGTCTTAGTAGCAGAAACAAGGGCTTCATTTTGCATCTGTATCAAATTCTTCTCGTTGATATATCTTGTCCTTATTAGGTAATTCTTTCCTAGCTGAGCGCAGTGGCTCACACCTGTAATCCCAGCACTTCTGGAGGTCAAGACAGGAGGATTGCTTGAGCCTAGGAATTCAAGACCAGCCTGAGCAAAATAGTTGAGACCCCGTCTGTGCAAAATTTAAAAAAGAAATGAGCCAAGTAAGGTGGTGTGTGCCTGTATTTTCAGCTACTTGAGAGGTTGAAGTGGGAGGATCATTTGAGCCCAGAAGGTGGAGGCTGCAGTGAGCTGTGATCTTGCCACTGCACTCCAGCCTGGGTGATAGAGCAAGACCCTGTCTCAAAAAAATTAGAAGAAAATAAAAATACTTGCTTTCTAAGATGACTTTTGGTTGCCTAGGAGGGAAAGAAAAAATGGAATATGAAAGTTAGTTGTATATGCTGCGTTTTCCTCTCCCTTCCTTTGGGTTAAACAACCTCTTCCCTATTTATTTTAACCTGTTTGCAATTTATTAGGCCTAGTAGGACCCAGCTGTTATACCTCACTCAGCACATTACCGATTTTGCTTTTTTAAAGTGACTTGAGGCAGCAGCTGTTCTTCCAGCTGCACACAGAAGGCCCACATAAAGCTGGGTTTAGCACATAAGCCCCACTCTAAGAGCATTAATTCACCAACCCAGTCTTTCTATTTTGTCAGCCACTCAAAGTCTATACTTGCCTCTGTGAGGCTTCAGAAATAATGGATGAATCTTCTGTTAATGAAAATACACCCCCAGATATCACATACACTTTAAGTGTGGTGTTAGAATAGCAGATGTGGCTACTCAGCTTGTTTTGGACTTTCGTAAGTATATGGAATTGTGAGAATGTTCATTTTGAGAGTCTATAAAGAGTTAGGACTTACGGGTATGATTTGAAACACCCAAGAATATCTCTTGGAGTCACACACAATAGGTATTATTTTAGTTGAATGACATTGTTATTAACAGATTGCTAGTTGGACCAGGTGCTATATACTTTATTCCCTCTCTTCCCATTGTAAGGCTTTCAGGCCTATTAATTTTTTTTTTTTTTTTTTACAACATTGGGATAAGTTTTTATTTTGGCTGAAGGTACTTTAAATGGGTGGATGAGTGATAGATAATATTTGTCTTCACTATTGGCTGTAAACTGGGGTTAGAATGGTTTTTTTTTTTTTAAATAGTCAACTAGAAACATGTGCTACGAAGTCAGTAATGTATGGCTTTAGTGAAGATTCCACTTAAGTGAAAATAGATCTGAATTATTCGTGTAATTTGCCAACATTTATATCCATTAATAAAGTGGTAGTTTATTTTGGAAAAAAAACTTTGCACTTAGTGAGTTTCTGTTGGCATTTCTCTCTGTCAAGTTCATTTGTCAAAGTTATCATGAATATAGTCTGTCAGTATATTCACGAATATACTCTGTCAGTATATTCATGACGTTTAATTGTTTCACTGCCTTTTCTTAGTTTCTGAGTTGCTGATTTGGTAAAACTGTCATGATATTCTTCTGTGTCAGTTTTCAAATGTTCCAAAGGGGGGCAGAACAACTTTGAGTGCCATAGATTATTAATTGCAGTTTGCGAGTAGTTAAATATACCCAGGGTAAAGGAAATTTTATGGAAGTAAATTCTGTGCTCCATTCTAGGTTGATAGCATTTGAAGCAAATTTCATTTCATGGGTGGGTGACCTCAGTAACTAAACTTTGAAAAGCATGGATTCATAAAACTGTGTTACAACATCACTTATGAAAATATCTGAAGAACTACAAAGTTGTGAAAGAGCTGTAGCACTGCCTAATACAAGTTTTTGTGATGATAGAAATATTCTCTATCTTTGCTATCCAACATGGTAGTTACATGTGATTATTGAACACTTCAGATGTGGCTAGTGTGACTTAGGAACTGCATTTTCCATTTTATTTAATTTTAGTTAATTTAAATAGCCACATGTGCCTCTTGGTTCCTGTATTAGATAGCACAGCTCTGAAGCATTACACTGAGTACCTAAGCTAGTGTTTCTGAGGGAAAGTGATGATTTGTGATTTTCTGGAAGCTGAAGGCCTCCATATGGCCTGGAGTGAGAAATTGTTCATGACTTGTCTTGATTTTTTCATGAAATAATTTAAGGACTGTCTTCTTCTTCAAATCTGGGAAAATTCTGAAATGTTCTTTCTCATCTACTTAGAAAGCATTTACTATCACTTTCTATGAGCAATACAGTGGCCAGTATGTTGTGTTGTAGGTTTGATTAGTTCTCTATCTCAGAGAGAAAGCTTTAGTGACCTGAGAGTTTATTGCCTCTCTGCAGGAAAATAATAAACTTTTGCTTTACTCAAAATTGCCAGACTTGGAAGTGGAAATAGCAGCTTTTGCCTTTCCACAACAAATAATTATTCTTTTGGCTACTTCCCATACCTGTCATCTTTACCTTCGTTATTTTCTTTGAAAAACTTTCTACCCACAAGATTCTGTGCTTTAAGAAAATTTCATATGTAGGTGAATTTGGGAGCGATTGCTCACAATAATGTTCTTTTTAAGGTAGTCTCTTCAGGTTCCTCTAACTCCTAGCAGCCCTAAAGTTTGTCATTAACCTCAAGGTATTCAAGCTGTCAGTTGAAGATTAATCAGAAGTGAATCTGTGTAAACCAATGGGAACATAGGTTAGTGTACCAAAACAGTATTTTATTTTTTGAGGCAGAGTCTTGCTCTTTCTCCAGGCGCCAGGCTGGAGTGCAGTGGCGCAATCTCTGCTCAGTGCAACCCCCGCCTCCCAGCTTCAGGCAATTCTCCTGCCTCCTGAGTAGCAAAACAGTATTTTTTATCACATATTGGGTGAAGTGAAGCATACTATGCCCAAGAAACTGTCCAGTTAGCCATGAACTGCTGAGTGATCTTATCCTATTTCCATGTTCTTCATTATAAGGTGCCTCAGTTTCTCTGCTTGTACTATCACAGCACAAAATTTATTTTTGGGAAATTTAATATAACTAATGAGATAACCATAATAATGGTTTCACTCAAGTTCATTTTATGACTCAGATAAATGGTTCTTAGCAAGTTCTGCAAAAAGAAGGCTGATTTCGCCTTTTTATAAACAGGGTCTCACTTACAGCAGCCTTACTCTGTCCATAACCCAGATTACTCCATCACTGATAAATAGGTTTGTAGGAAGATTGGCTTGGTGGAGGGACTCACTAAAACTTTTTTTTTTTTAAGTCTAAAGGCACTCATAGTTGTAGAAAACTAAGGGAAGTACTGGTAGTGTTGTAAATGCTGAAAAAAAAAAGGAGAAAGTTTTATTAATAGAGGTAGGATAGTAGTCTGAATTAGCTTATGTGGTTTATATTTAAAATATATTTATTGTACATTTAAAAAATTTATTGAGGTATATTTAACTTGTATATATGCAAGAAATCATCACAATTAAGATAGTGAACATAGTCATCATTTATAAAAGTTTTCTCTTGCCCCTTTGTAATCTTTCCCTCCTATTCCTGCTTTACCATTATCTTAGGCAACCACTGTTCTGCTTTTCGTCACTATATATTAATTTGCATTTTGTACACTTCTAAATAAATGAAATCATACATTATTATTATTATTATTATTATTATTATTTTGAGACAAAGTCTTGCTCTGTTACCCAGGCTGGAGTGCAGTGGCGTGATCTTGGCTCACTGCAATCTCTGCCCCTCGCCTGGGTTCGAGCGATTCTCATGTCTCAGCCTCCTGAGTAGCTGGGATTATAGATGCCTGTCACCAAGCCTGGCCAATTGTATTTTTTAGTAGAAACGGGTTTTCACCATGTTTGCCAGGCTAGTCTTGAATTCCTGACCTCAAGTGATCTGCCTCAGCCTCCCAAAATGCTGGGATTACTTACAGGCATGAGCCACTGTGCCCAGCCTACAATGTTGAATAGAAGTGGCGAGAGCAAACATCTTTTCTGTTGCTGATCTGAGAGGGCAAGCTTTTAGTCTTTCACCTTTAAGTATGAGATAAGCTATACGGCTTTTACAGATGCTCTTGATTAGGTTAAGGAAGTCCCCTTTTATTTCTGGTTTGCTGAATTTTTTTTAAATTTTCATTTTTTCCCCAAATCAAGAATGAATGTTGAATTTTGTAAAATGCTTTTTCTTTTTTGTTTTTTTGGAGACAGAGTCATACTCTTGTCGCCCAGGCTGGAGTGCAGTGGCATGATCTCAGCTCATTGCAACTTCCGACTCCTGGGTTCAAGCAATTCTCCTGCCTCAGCCTCATGAGTATCTGGGATTACAGATGCCCACACCATGGTCGGGGAATTTTTGTATTTTTAGTAGAGATGGGGTTTCACCATGTTTGTCAGTCCGATCTCGACCCCCTGACTTCAAGTGATCTTCCTACCTCAGCCTCCCAAAGTGCAGGGATTATAGGTGTGAGCCACTGTCCCCGGCTGTAAAATGCTTTTTCTGTGTCTGTTGAGATCATGCGGTTTTTCTCTTTTAATTCGTTAATATAGTGAATTAATTACACTGGTTGGGGTTTAAATGTTAAAGCAGTCATGCATTTTTGGGATAAATTCCATTTGGTTATGATGCAGTATATTGTTGGATAAAATTTTGCTGAGAATTTTTGGTTCTATATTTCATCATGGATGTTAGTCTGGTTTTATCTTGTAATGTCTTTGTCTGGTTTTGTTATTAGAGTACTTCTGAACTCACAGACTAAGTTAGAAAGTATCCCCTTTCTCTTTAATTTTCTGTTAGGAATTTGTTTAGAGTTGCTGTTGTTTCTTTAAATGTTTGGTAAGATTCACAAATGAAGCCATCTACACATGGCGCTTTCTTTGTCAGAGGGTTTTAACTGCAAATGCGATTACTTTGATAAAGATACAGGGCTATTCAGAGTATCTGTTTCTTCTTGAGTGAGCTTGTCTTTCAGTTAATTTGTACATTTCCTGTAACTTGTGTATATGGCATGAGGTTGTTTATAACATTTCATTATGTTTTTAATATCTCTAAAACTGTAGTGAAGATGCCTCTCATTTCTGATATTGATAATTTGTGTCTTTTTTTTCCCCCCTAGTCAGTCTAGCTAGACGTTTATCAATTTATTGGTCATCTCAAAGACCCCTCTTTTGGTTTCATGGCTTTTTTCTCTTTTTTGTTTCTTGGCTTTTCACTTTAATCTTTATAAATTTCTTCTACCTTGAGTTTAATTTGTTCTTATTTTCTTCTTTCTTAAGGTCCGAACTGAGTTTGATTTGACATCTTTTCTAATAAAGATATTTAATGCTAAAATTTTTCACCTCCTTACTGCTTCAGTGGCAGCCTACAAATTCTGCTGTGGTGGTGTTTTAATATCCATCTCTGCTAATTCTAACATCTCCGTCAGTTCTGAGTTGGTCATGATTATTCTTTTCATGGTGGGTCATGCTTTCTTACACCTTTGTGTATTTGATTATCTGTGTTTGGGTGGCAGATACTGTGAGATTTACTTTATTGGGTGCCAAATATTTCTGTAAACCTACAAATCTTGAGCTTTGTTCTAAGATGCGGTTAAGTTACTTGGAAGCAATTACATGTTTTGGATGAAATTTCATTTTTTGGCTTGAATGGGGTGTGTGTTTAAAGGTGGGTGTGGGGAGGTGCTCAGTATAGAGTTAATTGTTCTCTACTTCCAAGATAAGACCTTCTTGAGTACTCTATGCAGTACCCGTGAATTAGGAGTTTTTCCAGTCTGACATTGGGCATAGGCACTGTTCCTTGCCTTATCTATGTGCATGTCAAGCCCTGTCAAAACAGTCCATTATGATGGTTCTCTCCCTGGCTGCAGATAGTTTTTTCATATGCATGTACTGACCTGTACTTGGCTGAATAATCAGGACCGTCTCCTGATACACAGCTCTTTCTTGCGTGTTTTTCTGTTCTATGAACTTTTGCTGCTTTGTTCTTGTCAGGGCTCTTAGCTCATTTCCTCAGCTCACCACATCTGCTGAGTAGGACCAGCTATATAATTAGCAGGGCCCAGTGTAAAATGAAAATGTGAGTCTTTATTCAAAAATTATTTAGTTTCTTAAAATTCTAATTTTAATCAGATCATTAAAACAAGCACTACACCCTTCTGAGCTGCAGGTGGACAGGTTACATGGCTACCAGAGCAGGACTGCTGCTGGGCTCTACTTGGCATTCCCTTCTCTGTTCATGGCCCAGTAACTCTCTTCAGTGCAGTGAGCGAAGACAGTTGTAGGTCTCCTTTGTTTCCTGTCTCTTAGAGGTCACTGTCCTTTTCTTTGCCAGATGTCCAAGTCATGAAAATTGTAATTTTTGTCTGGTTTTTGTTTGTTTGTTTTGGTTGTTTCAGGCAGGAAGATAAATCCAGTCCCTGTTAACCTGCCTTGCTTGGATGTAGTTGTTTTTAGTGTACATTTTGTTTAAGGACCTTGTAGCTGCTTTTGTGTCAAACTAGTCAAAGATTTCCCTATTTGGCCTCTTGACTTGACGCCTTGTTTAGAGCTGTTTGGGTAAAATCTCTCTTGTATCATTTACTGATCTGTTTTCCAATTTGTTTTCCTGATAACATCAACTCATTTTCTGAATTGTATCACTTGATTTCAAGCAAATGTTACCTTCCTGCTTGAAACCACTCTGCCTTTATTCTTCTTTCTACTGCATTTAAATGCAAACTGCAAGGGATGAGGACAATTCTGTTCTTCCACCTCCTGTATAGTACATTCCCTTGCAGCATTTGATCGGCATTTGTGCAGCAAGGTATTAACAGCTTTTCAGATATGCCCTGCCCTATTAGCAAGAATATACAGTGATACAAAAATGAATTTGTCAAGAGTTTTATGGCTTCATGATCTATCGTACAATATTAATCCTGCTGCAGTGTTATTAAGTCATTTTTCATCTCCCCTCAAATTAATGTTGACGTTCTATTACTGGATTTGTTCTTGTCCCCAGATTAAAACATAAAGGAAAAAAGTCTTCCCTGCTACAATATTAAAATTAATTGTAAGGTAAGCAGTACCTAGCTTGGTGAAGTAGATTCCTGCTGGAAAATTTATAACAGGAATTTATTTCTCTGCTTTCTATTTGTTCTTGTGCACAAAAAAGCACAATTGGAATATACTTCTAAGGGCAGCAGGAGAATATAGCAAGGAGCAGGGGGTAAGTTTAAAGTGGAGTTTTCTAAAAGGGAAATGAGAAATCAGCGGTCTAAGCCTAAGGCAACCATAACTTAGCTAGTACTTCCAGACTAGAGGCTGATAGGGATACTTGTGGTGATAGATGTATAGGTAGAAGAATTTGGGCTGACTTAGGATACTATTTTGTTCATAGGAATAACTTGTTTCTTGTATTTAGAGACATTTGGGACACTTAAACATGATGAGGTCAACACTTATAAATCACAGTATGACCGTGTTCAGGACGACTCTGGAGTGAGAAAACAGCTGTTAACTTTTGTTTCAAAATTTGGACTAAGCGATACTTCTCTGTGAATATTCTTTATTTAAAGTAACTATTTTCACCCATATTGAAGCTGGGATCAGCTTCATGTCTATGACCACTATAATGAGATCTTAGGATATTGTGAATTTTGGTCATGGTTAGGTAAGTGCTTTAGAATACTAATTGTTACTGTAGGATCATGGAATTCTCAAGAAGTTTTGTTATAAATTCTAAATTTAAAATATTTATGTAATATGTATAAATATATATGTATATTTTTGATGTGAAACACCAAAATATATGTAGTGTTTGACTTTGGGTAGTGGCTTGTGGGGAAATAATGTCATTTAAAAATTTTTTCCTTGTAGAAAATCAACATGAATTGTGTAAACCAAAGAGTATCTGAGAAGTCTCAGTCAATTTAGGAAGTCTGTTTTGCTAGGGTTAAGGATGCACCTGTTACAAAGCCTCAGAAGGTCCTAATGACATGTGCCCAGGATGGTTGGGGCACAGCTTGTTTTTTTAGTACATTTTAAGGAGACATGAGACATGAATATATGTAAGACATACTAATGACATGTGCCCAGGATGGTTGGGGCACAGCTTGTTTTTTTAGTACATTTTAAGGAGACATGAGACATGAATATATGTAAGACATACAGTGGTTCAGTCTGGACAACTCAAAGTAGGGAGAGGGCTTCTGGGTCCTAAATAGATAAATGACAGTTTCATTCTTTCCAGTTTCTGATTAGCCTTTCATGGAATAGGCAACTTACAGAAATAGTCATGTAATGCCTTAGTCTGGCTTAGTGAAACAACAGCGCAAAGGAAGCAATCAGATATGCATTTGTCTTACATGAGCAGAGGGATGACTTTGAGTTCTGTCTGTCCTTTGTCTGCAGGGAATGTCCTTTTGGGCAAATTTGTGAGGGAGGTATGTAGCTTTTTTTTTTTTTTTTTTTTTAAATCATTGTAGGTATCTTATTTAGGGATAGAATGAGAGGCAGGTTTGGCATATGCAGTTCCTGGCCTTTTTCCTTTTGGGGTCCCAAGATTTATTTTCCTTTCACAGTTGTGCAATAAAAATTTAGCCAGTTATATATATATATATATATATATATATATATATATATATATATATTTGTAAATGACATAAGCAGTGGAGCAGCAGAGGGTGAAAGATGATGCAAATACAGTCATTTGTAATATACTATTCTTAGAGTGTGGTTTTTTTTTTTTTTTAAGTTAATTGTAAAATAGCCTCAGGCAGCTCCTTTAGGAGGTATTCCAGAAGAAGGCATTGTTATCATAGGAGATGATAGCCTGTTACTGCCCCTGAAGACCTTCCAGTGGGAAAAGATCCTTGTTGAAGTGGAAGACAGTGATACTGATGATCCTGGCCCTGTGTTAGCTTAGGCTAACGTATGTGTTTGTATTGCAGTTTTTTAACAAAAATTTTAAAAAGTAAAACATGAAATAAAAATGTTTTAAATTAGAAAAAAGCTTATAGAATAAGGATATAAAGAAAATATTTTGTATAGCTGTACATTGTGTTAGTGTTGTAAGTTAAATGTTAATAAAAAAGAGTCTAAAGTTTAAAAAATTTAAGTTTATAATATAAAAAAGTTACAGTGAGCTAAGGTTAGTTTATTATTGTAGAACGAAAAACATTAAAAAAAATAAATTTAGTGTACCATGTGTACAGCTTATAAAGCCTGCAGTAATGTGCTAGGCACATTTACTGACCATTCACTTACCCAGAACACCTTCCAGTTCTGTAAGCTCCATGCATGGTAAGTGTCCTATATAGGTGTACTATTTTTTTTTTATCTTTTTCTTTTTTTTCTTAAGACAAAGTTTCACTTCTATTGCCCAGGCTAGAGTGCAGTGGTGTGATCTCAGCTCACCACAACCTCCACCTCCCGGGTTCAAGTGATATGCCTGTCTCAACCTCCTGAATAGCTGGGATTACAGGAGCTCGGTACCATGCCCGGCTAATTTTTATTTTTAGTAGAGACGGTGTTTCCTCATGTTGGTCAGGCTGGTCTCAAACTCCCGACCTCAGGTGATCTGCCCGCCTCAGTCTCCCAAAATGCTGGGATTACAGGCATGAGCCACTGTGCCTTGCACCCCCCCCCACTTTTTTTTTTTTCCTTTTATATGGTGTTTTTACTGTGCCTTTTCTATTTTCAGATATGTTTGGATAAACAAATACCTTTGTTTTATAATTGCCTGCAATATTCAGTACAGTAACATGCTTATACAGGTTTGTAGCCCAAGAGCAATAGGCTATACCATGTAGCCTTAAGTGTATAGTAGGCTACATTATCTAGATTGTGGAAGTTCACTCTATGATGTTCACACAGCAATGAAATTGCATTTTTCAGAACCCCATTGTTCAGCAACACATGACTGCACTTTGGGCAGTGCAGTGAAAAAAACTGAAGGATAATGATTTATTTCATGATTGCATCATCCTTCAGTGTAGGTGATTCCATCATTTTTCTTGTCCTTATTTTGTGGTCTTTTTGAAAGCATATTGGATATAATTGATGAGAAGTGGTAAAGCAACTCTCTGAATGATGAAATGTTAACATGTTTCAAGATATAGGAAAAGTAAGATCACTAAACTTCCATAATGTGTCTTTATAAGATGAGTCTGATGGACCAGTATGGTAATTACAAGATAGAGTGTTAAATTTCTTCTAGTGACTCAAAGAATAAAGGTTACGAAATGCCAATTCTTACAGTTAGTTAGAACTGCTGAGAAAGAAACTCAAAACTAAAATTGAGTCAGATGAACTGAGGGTTAAGAGCTTTAAAGGTAAAACTCTCCAGGTTTCCCATTGTACAAATGAGAAGAGGGAACATATTACCAGTGGCAGAGCCATGAGTTAGAATGGAGGCTCAGATGTGCGGTCTTAGCTTTCACATTCCCCCAGGCTGTACTAGAAAGCAAACTAAAAATTTGAACAACAGTCACTCCCTTATGAGTTCCTCTACAGTTGCTAGTAGAGTGTAATGATGTTGCTTTCTGAAAACATTTAAATTGTATTTGATTACATAAATTGAACAAAACAGTATATCACTGCTCGTTGTTAGAAATCTTTATCTTAAAAGTTCTTTATTTAAAACGTCTAAATCTTTATTTAAAACTTCCACTGAAGCCCAGTGGGCTTCCACATCCTAGCATCCAGGTGTCCAGTACTCTTGTCTGTAAGCATGAGCTTCTCTTCCAGAGTCTAAGGCAGGATTCAGCTAGGTCCAGCTAAGCTGGTCTGAACAAGTGGAATGGACCAGTTGTAGTTGTTGTCAGTGCATCTCCCTTTTGAGATTATAGAAGCCTAGGACTTAGTCTGTTAATTATCAGAGAAGTCATTGCTGTATGTGTTATATGTTCATGGGGCTACTGCAGCAGTTATACTTTTTTCAGCAGTCTCAAAAAGTTGAATATGAAAATTATCTGAAAAAATTCAAAAGGATGTCTTATTTCTGTTCAACTATATAAGACTTCCAGTACTTTAGTTTTATTTTCTCTCAGTCTCTAGCTTATTAAATAAAGATCTGTAAACTAGGCAGTGAGTGTTCATTGAGCATCAGGTATGTAAGGCACTAGAGTAATGTGATACTCAAGGGAATTCTTTTATAAGAAAAAATATAGCATCCTGACAAACATGGTGAAACCCTGTCTCTACTAAAAATACAAAAATTAGCCAGGTGTAGTGGCACGCGTCTGTAGTCCCAGCTACTCGGGAGGCTGAGGCGGAATTGCTTGAACCCAGGAGGCGGAGGTTGCAGTGAGCCGAGATTGCACCACTGTGCTCCAGCCTGGCGACAGAGTAAGATCCTGTCTCAAAAAAAAAAAAAAAAAAAAAAAAATTAACTTGGTGTGGTGGCATGTGCCTGTAGTCCCAGCTACTCAGGAGGCTGAGATAGGAGGATCACTTGGGCCCAGGAGTTTGAAGCCAGCCTGGGCAATGTAGCAAAATAAAAAATAAAATAAAACAAGCATTTCTTTGTAATGAAATAACTCAGTTTAACAAGTATTGATGCATTAAGAACCTAGGCTCATGCCTGTAATCCGAGCACTTTGGGAGACTGAGGTGGGCGGATTACTTGAGCCCAGGGATTCCAGACCAGCCTGGGCAACATGACAAAACCTTATCTCTATAAAAAAATTAAAAAATAAAAAGGAAAGGCCTGGTGGCACTTGCCTGTGGTCCCACCTACTCCGGAGGCTGAGGTAGAAGGATTGTTTAAGCCCAGGAGGTTGAGGCTGCAGTGAGCCAGGATTGTGTCACTGCACTCCAGCCTGGTGACACAGTGATACCGTCTCCAAAAAAAAAAAAAAATCATAAGTAAAGTTTAGGTTGGTGTTATTACTTAAGGTTCACAGTGCCACCAACATAGCAAAGCACACGTAGTTGAGAAAGAAAAAAGAGGAACAAATAAAGGAGAATTAAGTTAGAAGGGGTAGATGAAACAGGAGAGGCAGATGTTTGTCAAATTGTGAAGCTATGTGAAATTTGCTTTTTATTATTCTAGTCTCTTTTATACCTGAAATATTTTGTAATCTCAGGTCCATCCATCTAACAAGTCTTTATCAAGCACCTCCTGTACTAAAAGCATTGTGTTGCTGTCCAAAGACTGAAATAGATAACCAGCTCTCTCAAGGACATTTGTATTTTAAAAAGAAAACACAAAAGTAGACATTGTCTGCAGAAACGTTTGATTTGGCCTGCAGTGTTTTAAAAGTAGGGGAGATGTCACATAAATTCTGAGTTTGGCTTCTCTTTACAAAATACATATATTTTTCCTTTCTACATTTCTTTGTGACTGTCGTTGCCAGGAGTTGACTAGATACTGCCCTTTAGACTGGCAGGCATCCCTGAATTTGCCAGTCTAAAACTACTCCCTGTTGTCCTGAACCTAGCTTGTTTTACTCACTTACATTATCTGCCCTATCCTTTAGACGTTTGAATTTGTGGTCTGTTTCCCTAAGTGTCTGAGCTCTCATGGGATTCATCACCTATTACCTAGGTGAGGATTTAAATGGATTTTGGGGTGGTGGCAGTGGTTGCATGTTATTATAGACACCAGAAATTATGTTCAGTAAGCCACTACCAGTACCTGCTATCCAAAGAAGTACTTTCCTTGGGGAGTGAAGAAATAACCACCAGATTTTCTTAAATGACAGTTGTAGTTTTTTCAGTCCTTAGTTTAGTAGATAAAAATAAGAGTTTAAATTAGTAAAAACCTGACTACCCCCTGACCCCCTGTCTGTCCAGCTTTTTGTTGACCTAGCTTTTAAAATTATTTATTTATTTTTGCATTTTGGCAGTTCACTTCATTTACTCTTCTTTCTCTATTTAAGAAAGTTCAATCATTATAGCAAAGGATGAGTCTCTGAAGAAGGCAGGAATATTATATTATTTAACTACCCATACATAACCAGGAAGGAGGGTATTTTCCTCTCGTTAATATTGTGGTTAAAAGCAAACTTGGTTTTTATTTCATAATATTGTTAAGCAGCCAGTATTAAAAAGCAATTAATACTTTAAGTATTAAAACCACAGTTAGTTTTGTAGCATCCTAATAAGTGACAATTATGTCAGTGAAAAAAAAAAATAGAATGTTTACTCAGTGCTTCAGGCACAGGGAATACAAAGATAAGTAAGACATGGTCTTATTTAGATAGCCCACAACTTATCAATGTTAAAATTTACATTTCCTGAATATAGGGCAGTGATTTATCTCTGAGAATTAGTAGCCTTGAAAATATTTAAGAATATTTAGGCTGGAGTGGAACTTCACTTTGAATCAGATTGTGTGATACCTGCTGTAAAATGTGAAATTTAACCCCAGTTCTAGAAAACAATATAAATACCCAGAACAAAGGAGCAGAGTCAGAAAGTGAGTGGCTACAGAACTCTGAGCATGAGAGAAATTCATTTTTGTGATACACTGAGTCAGAGGTTGCAGGTGGTGCGTATTTTTTTAGATTTTGAAAAAAAGTTTTAGTTTTGAATTTGCTTGAGAAGTCCTCCTAGTAACATTATCTAGCTTTTCTTTCAATTGGTGAGTATTGCCAAAAATGTTTACAATCAAATAAGAAGTTAGTAGTCGGCATAGAATTTATTTCATAGAATTTTGGACTATGGAGTGAATTGTTCTGATAAAGATGAAGATACCTATACTTGTGTGTGTTAGTGGGACTATAAACCTGAATCTGTAAACCTAAAAATGTAGTAGGCATCTCAATAAAGTGATTGTCCCCTTTTCAAATGGTTTTTCTAACTCACCTGCAGAATCTTTGTAAACTTTAAATATCCTGGCCCTGCCCCAGACTTAGTGACTCTAAGTCTTAACGCCTGAGTAAGCACTGCTGTTCTGCCACAGAACTTCTGAGATCATTTGTTAGCACTTTGTTGAATCAGGATAGAGAGGGAGAAGAGCAGAAGCCAGATACTCAGGTTGGGATGACATTCCGACTCTCGGAAAGTGGCCCAGATGTAGTGACCTTCACTGATGGTTTGTTTGGTCTCAGCTGCCCTTCATTAGAAAGTTGGATTATTACTGTTGGACATGCCTTCAAAATGAAATATCCTCTTTAAAATAATCTCTTGAATAGATTTAGTGTTTTCCAGAAATAAATTCTGAGTTTCTCAGACAAGTCTAGAGCTATTCTAATTACTTTCATATTCTTATTCTTACAGAGCATGTTTTAAAACTACTGGTTAAAGTTATTGGAGTTAGAAGGAAATATTGTGTAAATTAAAAAATTTAAAAAAGTTTTTAATGCTACCTTGGAAGAAAATATTAATTTTGCCAGTAAGTAGAAAATACTGGAAGCAAAGTTCCCATAGTAACGTTATCTTTACCCTTACACAGCTGCATTATTATTACCCCATTGGACTGTGTGAATAATGCTTTTTCCTAACAACTGTAGAAGCACTTAAGATTCTTTCTGTATCACTGCATAAGAACATTAATAGTGCTTATCTAGTAAGCTGTGTAAATATGTGGTCTCAGTATGTGTCTCCAGTTTTACCTTTATGGTTTTATTCCTGCCAGACTTTGTCCTTGCAGTGGTATCTCACTACATCTGTTGCAAACTTTTCCTCATCTACCGCCCCTGCCAGAAATGTCATTGCTCTGAAAATTTTGTATGTTGTCGTTTTATGTCTCAATTCCTAACACTATGGATTATTTCCCCCCATGTCATTCAAGCTGTTCATTTCCTCTCAATATAGCTTCTGTTTATAAGCTTACTGTTGTTTTGTTGTTTTGCAAAATTAAAATATACTGTTTCCTAAATGCTTACTCCGCTCCGTGTCTTTGAAGTCAGCCTCATTCTGAGTTAAAATAAATATCTAACATTGATTTGTCTTCATAGTTCTGTTAGTTCCTCTTGTTCCTGTTGGTTATTTAAGGATATGGCCTTAACTTAGATTCTTAGCTCCTCCTTTCCTCCCTCCTTCAACATTATTGCATATTTGCTCTATGTTAGGGACTCTTTTCGTCTCCAGAAATAGAGCAGAGAGCAGCTTCCTGAGTGGTGTGCTTGTTTGCATGTTTTTTAACGGTCTAGTTTTTATTTATTCCACAAATATTTAGCTGAACATTTTTCCTTTCTTTTTTTTTGAGATGGAGTCTCGTTCTGTCACCAGGCTGGAGTGCAATGGCGCAATCTCAGCTCACTGCAACTTCCACCTCCCTGGTTCAAGTGATTTTCCTGCCTCAGCCTTCTGAGTAACTGGGATTACAGGCATGCACCACCATGCCCAGCTAATTTTTTTTTTAGTTTAGTTTTGTTTTTTTTAAAGTAGAGACAGGGTTTCACCGTGTTGGCCAGGATGGTCTTGATCTCCTGACCTTGTGATGTGCCTGCCTCGGCCTCCAAAAGTACTGGGATTACGGGGGTGAGCCACTGCGCCTGGGCTTTTTTTTTTTTTTTTTGAGACAGTCTTGCTCCGTCGTTCAGGCTGGAGTGCTGTGGTACAATCTCAGCTTCCTGCAACCTTCACTTCTCAGTTTCAAGCAATTCAGCCTCCCAAGTAGCTGGGATATCAGGCACCCACCACCGTCTCGGCTAATATTTCGTATTTTTGGTAGAGACGGAGTTTCACCATGTTGGCCAGGCTGATCTCAAACTCCTGACCTCAGGTGAACCGCCTGCCTTGGCCTTCCAAAGTGCTGGAATTACAGGCGTGAGCCACTGCACCCGGCTTAGCTGAACATTTAAGGTATACCTGGTACTATCCTAGCATAGGAATATAGCAGAAAGTCAAACGGGCAAAGTCTCTATCTTAAAATACCATAGTCTGGGTGGCTAAAACAATAAATTTATTCCTCATAGTACTACTGAAGGCTGGGAAGTCCATGATTAGGTTCTGGTGAGTGGGTTCCTGGTGAAGACCCTCTCCCTAGTTTACAGACACCTTGTTTTGTCTACATGGCAGAGACAGAGAGAGAAGGACATTAGCTGTCTCGTTTCTTTTTATAAGGGCACACTGATCCCGTTCACTAATCCCATTCATAAGAACTTTACCTTCATGACCTAATTAGCCCCACAAGTCACCACTTTCTAATACCATCACATTGAGCAATAGGCTTTAACATATGAATTTTGGGAGAACACAGTCTGTAGCAATAGATTAAGATCAAGCCATATAAATTAGCTGGGGAAAGAGTGTTAGGTAAAGGTGACACCAATTGCAAGGGCCAGGAAGCTAGAAGTGTTCCGAGATATGTTCAGGAACAACAAAAAAGCAGTGTTGGCTGGCACAGTAGTTTTTGTGATTTCATTTGCATTTAAATCTGGAATCCATTTGGATGTTAATGAAATGAAATGCTGTTTCTAGAAGGAGGTTGTTGAAGCCATGCTCTACAAGAAAGTTAGGATGCAGAGCCAGAGGCACAGTGCTCACCTGATCTGGGACATGGAGCAGTTTTCTTGAAGAGTTTCAAGAGAGGATACAGTAATGGAGACTAGCCTTGTCTCTTGCTTCTTATGTTTATCCTCTGGGAACGATTCATTGACTGTTACTGATACAGGCCAAGGCAGTGGTTCTCTAACTTTAGGGCTGAATCAGCAGCATCTGGAGGGCTTGTTAAATTATAGACTGTTAACTAAGTCCCACCTCCAGAATTTGACTCTCTAGGTCTGGGGAAGAGCCGGAGCATTTTCTATTTTAGTAATTTTTCAGGTGATGGTGATAGTCCTGGACAATACTTTGAGAGTCACTGGCCTAGGGGTTCTGAACTTAAGCTCTGGAATCAGGGGTTTGCATTCAAATTCCTGCTGTGGTATTTACTAGACTGTGATTTGGGGTACTTTTGTATGTGTATCCACCCCCCTCCCCTCAAGCCACAGTTTGCTTTTCTTGAACCCAGGGTATATACTTCCTAGAGCTGTTGTGAAGATTAAGAGGAATACTGTATTAATAGCACATAATTCAAACCTGGTAAATACTCCTAGTAAATATGAGTCACTGGTGCTTTTATTGAGCTCTCTTTTTGGTCAGAGTGTCTGACCTAGTGCTGCTCAATAAAAATATGTAACATAATTTAAAAACTTCTAGTAGCCATATAAGGAAAATCAAAACAAGGCAAAATAAACAAATACTTTTAACACAACATACATGAAATAATTGTACAGTGTCAGTATAAAATTATTAAGGTTTTAAAATACTATTTTCTTTATACTAAGTCTCTTAATTTGGTGTGTCTTTTGTACTTAAGCACATCTCGGTTCAGACCAGTCAAATTTCAAATGTATAATAACCACGTGTAGCCAACGACTACTGTTTCGCATGGTGCCAGTTTAACCGGCACTCTTTCTCACCCTTTCCTCTTGGCCACCTCCATTAGAGATTGTTAGTCTAATTAGTTACAGACAGGGAAGTAAACTTGTTTTAGTTAATGCAGAAGGAATGACCCCAGGCATGGCAGGCATCCTTGACAGGCTTTTCGGTCTCTTAAGTGTTCAGTCAGGGCTAAGAGTTTGTTTTCCTGAGAGTCAGTTTTCACTAAGGATGTAATGTCACTTATAACCCAGTGTCCTTTGAAAGATCTCTTTTTTTTAAGTTATGTGGGTTTGAATATTTCCCACTAGAGAAGGGTCTCTGGAAACCCCAAGAGTCTAAGGAATAACCACACTTGATTCTTAAAAGCTAGTCACATATGCTAACATTGGTTTCCAGAACTCAGTTTCTTGACTCATTGGAGAAGCATTTTCTTTCTAGGTCTGTGGAGACTCTGTTGTGAAGGAGTATCTCCTTAGGATTTGTGATTATTTTTATTTTATTTTTTAATTTTCTTTGAGATCGAGTTTCACTCTGTTGCCCAGGCTGGAGTGCAGTGGTGCAGTCTCGGCTCACTGCAACCTCTGGCTCCCAGGTTCAAGTGGTTCTTCTGCCTGAGCCTCCCGAGTAGCTGGGATTACAGGCGTCTGCCACTATGCCTGACTAATTTTTGTATTATTTTATAGAGATGGAGTTTCACCATGTTAGCCAGGCTGGTCACGAACTCCTGACCTCAGGTGATCTACCTGCCTCAGCCTCCCGAAGTGCTGGGTTTGTTGCAGTTTTAAAAAGGGAGCTTTCACTTGCCCCTATTTTTCTGGACAGTAGCGTATTTCAAAGTCATGTGTTATACTTTTGTCTTTAATGAAGTATTCATTTAGCAGATATCTGAGTACCTACTGTGTGTCTGTCACAATTTTCTTATGCTTTACAGACCCTCTTTTGAAGTTTCGTATTTTTCAGTGATTGTTTTTTAATCTTTTAGCTTTTATATTGTAAGCTACTTAATGAAATCCTACCAGAAAGAGTTTTGATTATTAAACTTTTATATTTGTTCAGCATTCTTTTGACATTTAACCCATTTGAAAATAAATATATGAAATATTAAGATTTTCTTGCCTATAGTGATAAATCATGTTTGATAATACCTTTAAATTTATAAATGGGCAATGTGATTTGCATTTTTTGAAAATACTACTCTTGCTGACTGGCTTTTTAAAAAATTGATTGGGACTTGTAACTTATGTAACAAGGTTTGAAAACTGTTGTTTCTTAGACTAGGCTTTTAAATTCATTCACCCTTGAAGGGCTCTCTTTTGAATTTGTATTTCTAGGCAGTATTTCCTATGCTTAGAAAAAAAAAAGAACTTTATATCTTTGGTGCCCATCATGTATCAGCATTTAATTTATCTTTTGCTGCTGAGAGAAAAGTAATGATGATTTAGGTGTGCTTGGCAAAAACCTAGTAGTGCAAATAGATGAGAAGAGTGGAGCTCCCACAATCATTCTTCCCCTCTATCAACTTTATTGTTTAGAAAGATTCAAACCTACAGGAAAGTTAAAACACTAGAACAATGAATGCCTATATATCTTTCACTGAGATTGACCAGTTACTCACATTTCTCCACGTGTGCTTTCCCTCTTTTCTTCTCCCTCTATTTTTTTGCTGTCTTGTAGCTAGTTGCAGACATCGACACTCCACCCTTAAATTCTTCAGCATGTTCTCCCAAAGAATAAGGATATTATTTTACATAGTCACAGAAACTAAAAAATGTAATATCTAAGAAAAATAATAATAGTTCCATAACATTGAATATACAACCCCATTCAGATATCTTTAATCGCCCCCCAAATGTTTTTTATTGTAGTTTTAAAACTAATCAAAGATTCAATCAAGGTTCAAGTGTTCGATGATGTCTATTTTATTTTCATCTATGCTGGTTCCTTTGACAATTTTTGGTTTGTTCTTTTGTTTTTCCTAACATTAATTTTTTTTTTGAAGAGTCTAAGCCTGATCAAAGTCTGTTTTATACAGTGTCCAACATTCTAGATTCATCTAATTGGTTTCCTCACAATTCATTTCAGCCTAAACGGTTTTTGGCAAGAATATTATTAGATGACACGCATTTGTTACTGCATCGCATCAGGAGTTCCATAACATCTGATTGTGCTTCTCTTGGTATTGCCACGTTTGATCATGTGCTTAAGTTGATGACCACCAGATCATTTCATTGTACACATATTTTTCCATCTCCAATTACTATGTAATCTAGTGAGTCCAGTCTCACTTTTGGGTTAAATTTTTTTATGGTTAAGAAGTGTCTTTTCAATCAAGGAAAAAAACCCAGGTTATTTAATAGCCTATGTCATATTTTTTTGATCTCCTTTATGTGACATAATGAAACCATAGTGCTAAAAATATAACCTTTGCTGATTTCCGTTCACCTTTAAAAAATGATTGATTGATTGATTGATTTAGAGACTGGGTCTTGTTCTGTCACTCAGGCTGGAGTGCAGTGGTCCCATCTCGACCACAGCAACCTCCACCTCCTGGGTTCAAGTGATTCTTGTTCCTCAGCCTCTCAAGTAGCGGGGATTACAGGCACCTGCCACCACGGCCAGCTAATTTTTGTATTTTCAGTAGAGATGGGGTTTCACCATGTTGACCAGGCTGGTCTTGAACTCCTGACCTGAAGTGATCTGCTCACCTCGCTCTCCCAAAGTGTTGGGATTACAGGCATGAACCACTGTACCTGGCCTGTTTTATTTTTAAAGAGACTGTTTTTCTCCAAATTATTGATAACATGAACGGTTCATTGTTACCAATAAAGTGTGTATGGACATCGCTCACTTCCTTTAAAAACTCAGGAAATTTTTTGTTTTTACAGACAACATGATCTTTTTTTAATGTATATTTTTTAATTAATTTATTTTTTCTTTATTTTTTTTATTATACTTTAAGTTCTAGGGTACATGTATAGCTCTTGCAGGATTTTTACATAGGTATACGCATGCCATGGTAGTTTGCTGCATCCATCTCCCCGTCATCTACATTAGGTATTTCTCCTAATGTTATCCCTCCCCAATCCCCCCACCCCCTACTATCCTTTTGCTAGCCTCCCCCATCCCCCAACAGGACCTGGTATGTGATGTTCCCCTCCCTGTGTCCATGTGTTCTCATTGTTCAACGCCCACTTATGAGTGAGAACATGAGATGTAAAAACTCAGGAATTTAAAGTAAAACAAGTTTTCTGAAATGTTTTATAGCTTGCCTTTACCTTACTCAGATCAAAATTGTCACATGAGGATTGT
>CAUYLG010041298.1:0-18678 GCA_963573385.1 Cacajao melanocephalus | reverse complement strand
TCCTTCCTGTCTCCATTGTTAAACACAATTATTGGCATAATAGAGGTTTTTAATACCCATTTTTAGACTGCATTCTAGCCTGAGCAGTAGAACAAGAATCCTGTTCTCTCTCCCTCTTTTTCTTCCTCTTTCTTTCTCTCGTACATTCTTTTTTTCTCTTTCTTTCACTCTCACTTTCCTCTCTTTTTCTTTCTTTCAAAAAATAAAAAAAAAAATAAATAAATAAATAAAGAAAAAAAAAGAAGTATGAATCAGTTATTTGAATCAGCAAAGTTTTTATGCATTTCTTATATCTAGATTTATTAATGATGATAAGGATCATTTCAATGAATATAATAGATTTGAGTGTAATTCTTAAGGAGAATAAAACTTAACAGACTGTTAGGTTTTCAAAGTGTTAAGATTTCAAGACATGTATTCTGAAGGAAGTGAAAACTAGGGGCAATGATGAAGGAAAAAGACACTTAAGACATGCAGTCATCACATTTCATTATGGATTTCAATAACCTTTGCTAATTATTTTCTTATCTCAGGTAGTACTTCATAAACAATTATATGTATTTCAAATTTTCAATTCAGGTCTTAGAGAGCCAGAATCAATAAATGCAAATAATTATAAGTCATAGCATTCTAATTAAGACAGAATTCCTTATTAAATTAATAGTTTGTTTTGAAGTACAGTTAATTTTTGGTTCTGTATAAATTGCTAATTATCTGAATATTGTGTGAATATTATCTATTCTTTACCTGCTCCAAATCTAAGTCCAGAGCTAGAGACTAAGAAATAACTAAAGCATGGCAATTGCTTATATACAATAATATATACATAGAAATAAAAGAACACATAATAATTTACAAACCAGTGACTGCCATATATATGGCACATACACATCAAATACCAAAAAATACAAACTTACCATGGGACCGACATCCCCATTTTCACCTTTTTCACCAGGTGGGCCTGGCAGACCCTAAGAAAATACAGTAGAAAAATAATAAAAGCCACTCATGTATTTAAAAACACATATTTAGTCAATTTCTAAGATAAAATCAAGTGTAAAATTCAATAAGAACATGAAAATTAAGATTCAGAGACTAATATTTGTTAAAATACCTATTATACAAGTGTTGACCACATGCAATAGAATCTTACAGCTACATTTACAAATAAAATTTATGTTTGGTATAATATTATATTGTTTATTTTTGTTACAACAGCTAAATATATAATTTGATCTGAGAATTTATGAGCATCCAACTATTTGCTCAGTCCTGTACAAATAATATATAGAATTTCCCTGGTATAGATTTCTGGAAACCCTTATCCCAAAATATTTTAGAATATGAGGTTTTTATATTAGGTATCAGTTTGGCAAAATAAATATTCCAATACATTTCAAAGGTTATAAATATCTTCTGAAGTTTTGACCTGTTTATTCAATTCTGAATCTTACAAATCAATGAACCGACGAAACCTACTATATTATACCTTTAAAAATTCTTTCAAATCTATTTCTGTTGTATTCAATGTATTCACTGCAACTGCTATTAAAGAGAGGATCTGTGTTACAGTATGAAGGAAGACAGAAAAATTGCATTTAAATTTCATCTGTCTATGTCTTTACGGGAAAATTATTTTAATTCTTGACTACTTACTTGATCTTCCCAAAAATTATCCTACGCAGATTATTTTTATTTCCTTTTTCACATCACAACAATACTTTGTACATACTTCAATTGTAGATTTATAAACTTTCTCATGTTACTTCTGTGTAGATTTACAGTCATGAGCTACTTTGGGGCATGAATTCATCAGTAATCTTTTAGGTGTCAACTGTTTAGAAACTAACAGATGGCCAATCAAAAACTAAAATTACATAAAAATGCTTGTTAAATAAATGAATTCTAAGAAAATTAATAGGAATAGCTACATTCAATAAAATATTTCTTGCTAACACTAGCTATGATACTGAAAAGCCTGTCATTCCAAAAGTTTAATCTCAGGAAAAAGAACTAAAGAAATTCCAAAAGTTTAATGTTACGAAAAAGAACTAAAGAAAATTCAGTTATACAAAGTCATGGAATTATGTGACTATTAATGTGATACTAATACTCTAAACATGAATAGCATATATGATAAATAAAAAATACAAATGAATATGCATGGTATAACTTTAACTGTATAATATGTATGTAGAATAGTTGTGCTACTAATCAGACAGAAATAGCAAACATAGTTATCATTTCTAATATTGTAGGATTATGAATTTTCTTTCATTTTTTAAGGTTTTTGGTGCATAATTATTTACATATTAATACATCATATATATTATTCATAATTAATTTTAAACTTTTGTATAATATTTTAGATGTAATCTGTTTTAGACATAAAAATACAATGTTAAAGCTCTAAATAACTGCTAATACTTTAATTATACTACTAACTTCTTGACACTGCACCGCAATTGCTGAATATTATTTGACCATGAGCCACTGTGAAAAATATATTTTACTTAATGCTCCCTAACCATGCACATGTAAAGCAGTTGAAACATGAGTTTCAAAAAGCAATATTTAGCCTTTTGTATAGATGATAGCCTTTAATATTTTCATTCTGTTTTACCTCATCCTGTGTAATACTTAGCCTTTTGTATAGATGAGAGCCTTTAATATTTTCATTTTATTTTACCTCATCCTGTTCTATTTCATTTTATTAATGATGATAATGATCCACAAAGTTTTTTTAATAACCTGCTAAATCCACATGACTTTCAGTTGTAAAGTGGGTACTTTACTGAATATATTTATACATTTGTTTAATTGTGGCATATATTCATTTTTATGAGGAAATCTTAGTTACTAATTTGTAACAAAAAATATGTACCAGAATTTTATTTGTTTTCTTCTCAAATGTTAGTAAGATGTCTAAGAAAAGAGACTGCTATATGTACTTTCCAAACTGTTACTATCATCTGATGATTGTTTCTAGAATTATAAGTAAAGTTATGGAAGAAAAAGACAGGTAGTATTTTCCAGGTTTTATTTACCTAAAAATTACTCGTAGCAGATTGCAAAATTTTAGATTCTAAGGCAATCAACTACAGAAATTCAAATTCTGAATTTGACAGAACACATATACTTAAATTCTTAAACATGCATATATATGTTTTAACACGGTTGAAAAAATATTTTACCTTAACACCATTTTCTTTAATAGTATACAGTGCAACTTAAACATAATTAAGTTTCCATAAACACCATAAATTAAAAATTACATTCCTTATTTTTGTCCGGGTTTTTACACCCTTTTAGGATAGCGTGCATCTAATTTAATGTCCCCAAATTGAAAGATATGTCAATATTAGTTCACAAATTTTATTATATATTACAAACCCAGTTGTGCATTTTCATCTTTTCTTTATGCATATAATTATTTCTATTAGGTCAATAAAAATGTCTCAATAGAAAAAAGTAAATATATATTTCTTAGTTAGATCATAGTTTGTATTAAGACAGAAAATTATTATTATTACAATTAATGGAGATATAATAAGTCAAATTCTCTTGTTGCAGGGAATTAAACATGCTGAAAGTCACTCTAGGGTTATTCAGTTATTATGAAATGTCCTACCTTTCTCCAAGGAGGTAATTTATGCCTAGAGAGATTCTGTTTTAAGGTCTGTCAATTTAAAATCATTTCCACTTAAATGATGAGTCAAAAAATGAATTTAGGTCAAGAATATACACATTCCCTCTTCGTATGTGTATGTGTGTATGTATTCTTCATATGCAGATGACAGTAAATGTCAGATTGAAAAATCAAGACATTTAACCTGAATATTAGATTATTGTTATTTATGTCTATTATAATTGCTAACATCTATTCTGCCATGAAGACTCAATTAAAGGAGGCAGATGCAATTGTGAACATGTTAATTACATTAGCATCGTTCAGTTTCCTGATTTAAAGAAGTAGCTGTGGGAAAATATAATCACATTTTTTAATGAATTGATTTCTTGAGTCACCCTCATCAAAGAGCACATTTCTTACTTTGTGGAGGTGAAGATGATAATTTTATTGACTAGTTTACAAATATAATCTACAAGACACCTTCTTTAATCATGAGAACTGCTTCTAAATTACAGCTTTATAGGATTCAGAGTAATTAGTCAAATAAAAAAATGAAAATGAATAGTAATGTATCCATTGGCAATCTAATTTTAATGCCTTGTTGCTTTTAAATATGTGTTCTCACACATATTGATATATGGTACTTATGACTGCTTGTGTAAAATTGTCTAACAAGTATAACTGAGTTAAATGTGACAGATATGAAAGTGAAGTTTTTGCATTTTCCAAGTTTAAAAATAATTATTTTGACCTTAAAATAAAATGAGACAATTAAAAAACCATGTTCTTGGATAAATATCCATTGAGGGTTTTAACAGTAACAGTTCATTATATTGTGTTTATAATGCAAGTTGTATAATTATGCACATAGTATGCTATTTAATATCAACACCAATAATTTTATAATTATATTTATAAAAATAAAGGTATAAATTGTTTATGTAAATTCAATTTACATATAATTTTCTACAACTTAATAAATTTCTAGGTTCAGTGAACTAGGTGACTTGATTTACCATTTCTAATACTGATAATACACCGTAAGTTACTCTCATGTGGTACCTCAACATCATTTAAGACAAAATGTTATAATTTTTCCATGGATCACTAGGCAGAGATAGAATAAGCAAGTGGAAGAAAAAGCTTGATGCTTCCAAAGTTTGCAGGAAGCAGTGAACATCAAGTGGAAGGTGAAAAACAACCCAGAATAGAAGATGCCTGCTCTGGAATATTTTCTAAGATTCCTACTGTAAGACGTATTTGAACAGAACTCTCCCAGCCTATAATGTTCTACAATTTAATGTTTCTTTTCCTGGATAGGCTTCATAAAATTCAAATTATGATTTTAAAATAATAATCTATCTTAAATGATCAACTGACTATTAATTTGTTTATTTTACCTATTATTGTTTAACAGGTGCTATTGGCAGTTGCTATTGGCAGTATGACATTTCTCAAAATGCTTTTTATTTTTTTTAGCCATCTTGAAAGTAAAGAGTCATAAGTAGAGTTTCTTCAGGGATCCATCCCTGTCTGCCTAAGAATCTGTGTGCCTCCTATTGCTATCCATCTGAAGGACTATCTTATCTTGTTATGAGTCTTGTGAAAGAACCCTTCTAATATCTTACTTTTAAGTATCAGACTTAGGTAAGGTTGTAGTTCATTTTCCAAACAAAATGGGAGTGAAGAAAGAAGTAGTAATACCTAAGGTGGGGCTGAAGATACTTCAGAATCAGGGACAAAGGCTGATACACATTCAGGAGAATTCATCATACATGATAAAAAGGATTTCAAGTTTAGCTAAATAAAATAATTTTTATGGCTAAACATTGCATACAAGATCCTTCATAGAAAACAAGAAAAAAAAAATACTTTGCTTTACATCCACCAGAAAACCTGGTGAAAAGTAGGTAGAAATGATGGAGTACACGATGACCGGAGCATCTTACCTGAAGGCCTATTGGACCAGGAGGTCCAGGGAAGCCTCTGGCGCCCTCATCACCTTTTTGCCCAAACATCCCCTGCTGTCCTCTAGGACCTGGTTCACCATCACCTCCCTAGAGAAGAGAAAGAAAAATTATCACAAACTAGAAAAAATCATTATGATATGAGTCATTTAAAAAATGTGGCAATTTCTAATTTAATCAAAACAGATGTATTTAAGAATAGCCAAATGAAAAGTAGACTAAATTCCCATTATCTGCTCCAATATACTATTGTTTGTTTGCTTACTCTCTTTGCTTCTGGATTATGACTTATTTTGATTTGATCATTTATACCAAGGAGTAAAAATGCTGTCTAATAATGGAAATAATTTTCTGAATGTATTACATATTAAGGACTTCTCAACTAATTATCACTTATTTTCAATTGAAGATATAATATGTTTTGTTTCTATTCAAGAATCAGCCTGGCTAGCTATATTTGAAAATTTAAATTTGATTTAATGCCAAACATACAAACAAAACTTATTACCCCACAAAATTGACTGGTTATGGGACAGTATATAAATTTAATCAAGGAGCCGTAAGGATTTAGATTTGCTGAACAAAGTGGAATACTTACAGCAATTCCAGGGGCACCAACTGGTCCTTGAAGACCTGGGGGACCAGGAGGACCCTGCAGTGAGACAAAAATAAGTAATTTTAAGGTGAAGCCAGCTATATGAACTCAGCTATATGAAGCAAAACATTTAGCCTACCAATATCAAACATCTCAACACTCCTTTGGAAAAAAAGAAGCATCACATAGAATTCTTTTGCATTTAGTGCAATCATTATTTATTTTACTCCTTGACACTCAAACTTTCACATTTGAAATTAATTGTAAGTTGACATTTATTGAAAGCACTCTCATCTGTAATGTTGTGAACCTTCAAGGTAGATTTCTATGCTAACATAAATCAAGTTGTAAGACTCACATTTGAAAATTTTCAAAGTATCAGATTTCTTTAATGAGATAAATATGATTAGGAAACAGCTCATGAAAAATTGTCTATATACTATCTTCCTGAGTGAACATCAGAATTCTGAGGCTTCTATATAGATAGAATGTAGTGATATATGAAAATTTAGAATTTTCACATATGGATATACACATGCAAACTCAATGTTATATATTAAGTACACCAGAACCTCTTATTTTGAGCAGTAGATTTAATAAAGGCATTATGAGTTTTACATGCATTGACACTTCTTCAGTGTCTCTTTTTCTTACATTAATAACTGGTCAGGCAATATAAAAGACTCAGGCATTAAAGAAATAAAAGGGTCATTGAACTGTATTGTTCTGTATCACAACTACTACTTGTGGGGGAACTGCTAAAGCAAGATTCTGAAAATCTGGTTCATGGGTCACTGGGAGTTCTTGAGACCCTTTCAGAATTCTGCTAGTTCATAACTCTTCTCATAACAACAGCAAGGCATTTTTTGTCTTTTATACTATGTAGACTTTTGCATCAGTGATGCAAAATCCATGGTGAATAAAATTGCTGGTAACTTAGCACTAATCACATCTGTAGCTACCATTTGTAATAGCATTCATTGTATTTTATCACAATATACTCTTGGTCAACACAAAAATGGCTGTTCCATCTAAGAATGTCCTGGAAGTAACTGTATTGATGAGACTTTGAAAATTATTAATATTATTAAATATTGACCTTGAATATATGTCTTTTCATACTCATTTGACAAATGGAAAACATACATAAAGCATTTTTGCCTCATGCTGAAGTACAGCGCCTGTCTCAAAAAAAAACCAAAACAACACTTGGATTATAGTTTGAGATGCAGGCTGAATTTTTACATGGAACACTAAGTTTTACACGACGCACCATTTTTACTTGAAGGAGCAGCTGACAGAAAAACTATGATTATAAATAATCATAGTTACAAATAATAACTGTGATTATAAATAATCATAGATATAAATAATTGTGATTATAAATAATCATAGTTATAAATAATAACTATGATTTTGGCAGATGTTATTCAAAATAAAAGAAGCCTTGGATTCCAAAGAAAACAACTGACAGTATTTACTGTCAATAATGTTTAAACTTTAAAGCAAAAATTAGAATTTTGGAAATCTCCTGTCTGCCATTGCAGGCTTTATATCTTCCTAGTCTGAAAGTACTTTCCTATGATATTGATATTAAATAAAGCATTGTGTTAATACTTTGAAGACCTTATCCAGTAAACCAATAATTTCCAAATGATCAATGAAGAATAGTACAAATTTATGTATGAAAAAGGGTCATTAAAGTGCAAGATAGAGCAGTGGAATGTAATGTAATAGCACAAAAAGCTCACTGTTTTCATTTCAGATTCTGTTGTGCAATTGACCTTTAAGAAAACCTCCTCATTTATAAAATTTCTGTGGAAAACCAAGGAATATTCAAAATTATCTGAAAAGGTATTTGAAATGTTCCTACCTTTAAAAAGGCATATTTATGTGAGCCTGGATTGTCTTCATGCTTTCAACCAAAAAAGCATGTCGCCACAAGCTAAACTAGGTATGAGAATAGAGCTTCTTCTATCAAGCTAAGACAAAACAAATGTAACAATGCTACTCTTGGGATTATATATTTTTATTTGGAAAAATATAGCCATTTTTAATTAAAAGTGCTTTGGGCTTATTATTCTTAATTTTAAATGAATCAATACATAAATATTTAAAACATATCAGTTTTAATTCATGTAATAGTAACCCACATAGACAAAAGCTTTTTGGGCTCCTCAAAAACCTTTCAGAGTATGCAAGCGTCCTGAGGCAAAAATATTTGAGATTTGCTGGCCTAAATAATGGCAATGCAATCATTTTAGCACAGCTTTTAAGGAGTAAATAAAACTTTTTAAAATGTGGCATAGGTATATAAGGTAATCTAGTGTATAAGGTAGTCTAATTAAATCAATAGTATTTATTTATCATTAGGAAGTCTAAATGGATTCTAAAGTAATTTACTGCTATCCTTTGGATATGGTTTGTCCCCACTAAAACTCATGTTGAAATTTAATTCCCAATGTTAGAGTTGGGTTCTTAAGGTAGATCCATCAGGAATAGCTGCATAGTGATTGAGTTCTTGCTCTGGGGAGACTGAATTGGTACTTGAAGGAATGAATTAGTACCATGAAAGAGGGTTGTTTTAAAATCAGCACTCCTGTGGGGTCTGGTTCCTTTTCGTTCAGGCCTGCTTCCCCTTTGAAATTCTCTCCCATGTTTTGACACAGTGCAAAAGCCCTCATCATAATCCAAGCTGATGCCAGCCCCAGGCTTCATTGTACAACCTGCTGAACTGTAAGCCAAATAACCCTATTTTCCTTATAAATTACCCAGCCTTGGGTATTCCTTTATAGCAACACAAAACAGACTAAAACAGACACGAAAATACATTTTGTAAATTTATAGTCAATACTAACTGCACCAAACATATGCAGCCAGTTTTCTGTACACAATTTCTTGTCATAATTTTACAGCATAGATCCAGAGTATCAGTGCTATCACCTATTTGTTGATGTTTTGTTATACTGTTTTGTTATAAAAATGAACTCAGAGCCTGTTATGCATTACTGCATTAATGAACTCAGAGCCTGTTATACATTAAATACTACAATTATTACTGCAAGCTGTTTTTATTTTAATAATTCTAGAGTTTTCTTTTTAGTTAGAAAAATTCATCTCATAAGACTTTGGTAACTCTTCAATTTAGATTCAATCAATTCTAATAGAAAGCTCCTTTCAGTTATGTGTTGAAGTAGGCAGTAATTCCAACCCTAAAAGCATCAGACTGATGGATCACAAAACAGAACCAAACTAGTCTGTTAGAAACAAATTGCTACGGATAATGTATAAACTACTACACTAGGCAAAAAAAAATACTTGAAGGACTTATTTCTGTACTCCCCCAATTTATCTCTCTATTAGAGAGCAAATATATGAACACTTAAAGGGGAAAAAAGTGAAAATCAAGAACTTAAATAATAATGTCCACAGATATTAAGTAATGATGTCCACAGATATTCTTTAGAGAGTATAAATTAGTAAGGAAGTGCTGAAGCACATGACAGTATCATCATCTAATATATTTCATTTAAGAAAAAGGACATTTTTAAAAGAGAATGCAAACTGGTAACAACTGAAGAAAAACATCATAAAGATAAGAGTGAACACACCATTTGGCTGAGAAAAAAACATTATTTTGAAGTTTTATGTTTTAAAGAATAAATTATAAAATAAGTATTTATAATATATGGGAATGAGTTATCAATTTGTATACACGTAGAACATAGCAATGATATTAATTTTGGTAACTATATGTATGTATAATTTATCATAATCATATAAAAAAGATTATTTCATTATTTTACTCTTTCATTTGCTATAGCAGAGTTATTATAAATAATGGCCTAAAATCATCATAATTTACTTAATCACAGAAATAGAAAACTTCACAGAAATACATAAAATTATAGAATTATATAACTGCAGACTTAACATAGTATTGATATTATAAGTTTTAGCTAGGAAAGTAAGGAGTACTATATAAAAATATCAACGGTAAATAGTAAAAGGTATTAAATAAATAATGATCTCTCAATAAGAAGTAGGAAACTCACATTTTCTCCTTTGTCACCTTTGCTGCCTTTTTGTCCTGGTTCACCAATTTCACCCTGTAATTGAAAAAATTGAGTTAGAGGTTATCTCTAACATGCCATTGCATTGTCTTAATTATCATCAAACAGTTAAATTTTATGTTTAATATAATTACATGCTAGTGTGTAATGTCACTGTTTAAAATGCAACATCTTGGGTTCCCTCTGCTTCTAGCTTTCTAGTATTGACTAATATGTTACAGACAAGTCAATTTAACTTCAAAGAATACTACAGCTAAATTTACAATTAAAAAATCAATTTTGTCTCAAATATTACCTTTGTAAACTGATAATGGAAGTACACTGTTTATAAAATCTAGAATTACACATTAATCAAAAATTACTAGCCAGGCGCTGGGTCTTACTCCTAGAATCCTAGCATTTTGGGAGTTTGAGGTGAAAGGTTAGCTTGGGTCCCAGAGTTTGAGATCAGCTCCGGAAGCATAATGAGACCCCTGTCCTACAAAAAAAAAATGTTTTAAAAAAGTTAGTTGTACATGGTGAGGCATGTCTGTAGTCTCAACTATTTGAGAAGCTGAGGTGGAAGGATTGCTTGAACCCAGGAGGTTGAGGAGGTAGTGTACCGTGTTGTGCCACTGCACTCCAGCCTGGGTAACAAAGCGAGATTCAATCTCTCAAAAAAGTAAATAATAAAAATAAAAACAAACAAACAAAATAACAACAAAAAATACTTTTCTGCTAATTTTCCAAATGCTAAAATGATGCATATTATCAGAGTGCTGGTTTACAAATTTTTAAATACTATTTTAAAGTAATATAATAATATATTAAAGGCCGGGTGCGGTGGCTCATGCCTGTAATCCCAGCACTTTGGGAGGCTGAGGTGGGCGGATCACGAGGTCAAGAGATCGAGACCATCCCGGCCAACATGGTCAAACCCCATCTCTACTAAAAATACAAAAATTAGCTGGGCGTGGCGGCACGTGCCTGTGGTCCCAGCTACTCGGGAGGCTGAGGCGGAAGAATTCCTTGAACCCAGGAAGCAGGGGTTGTAGTGAGCCGAGATTTGGCCACTGTACTCCAGCCTGGCGACAGAGCAAGACTCCGTCCCAAAAAAAAAAAAAAAATATATATATATATATATATAAAATTAAAACATTTAATACACAGCCATACATTTGGAATCAGGAGCTTAGAGTCTGTACTTACATGTTGGTGAATGTTAACAGGATTATCAAGTAAATATGTAACTCATTCTTAATTTTTATTGTGAAATTTCCAAGACATGAGAGCTAAAGATATATATGTTATTAATTACTTTTTATTTTATATTGATTTCAGAAGGACATTTTTAAAAATAAATAAATTTTCACATCTACTAGTTTTTCTCACTACCATTGTTATTTTAATTGATTTTCATTTTTATGTATCACATACTATTTTATGGAATAGACACTAATTCTGAACCTCTTAAATAAAACTTTTGAGCACATAAAAAAATGTGTGTGAAACTTTGAAAACGGTAACCTTTCCTCTGGCACCTAATCATAAAGATTATTTCTAGAATTATTGACAAAAATTAAGCTTTCTCACAGGATCTACTAACGTGACTAATGAATACCAACCTTGTCTCCGTCTTCCCCAGGGGAGCCAGCTGGACCAGCTGGCCCTGGGAGACCAACAGGACCTTGAACTCCATCTCTCCCTGCAGGCCCTTGGGGACCTTTTTCTCCCTGTATTGAATATCCAAAGATCATTAATTTTACAGTTTTGAAGTGCAGCTACAGGAGTAATAATCTAGCTTCTATATTTGACAAGGCAAATCATTTATTGTTTTTTAGAAAAACATTTTAAGGAATAAATGACACATGATCCCTACCTTCATTTGTGACTAAGAATACTCTTCTTTTAAAATCACTTATGACTCTTAGGCTGTGGTCCACAAAAATAATTAGGACACAACTTAGAATTTTTCTTTCAAACATGAAAATATTATATACTGACAAATCAGATCCCTGATGTTTGCGAAACTTTGTTGAGCCTCTACTCCTTTTCCTTAGTGCCACTGAAAGAGCAATGGGTATTAGGCTTTAGAAATCGTAAAACACACTTGCTCATACGTCCCACTTTGCAAATATGCTTTATATGTTTCACATGTAACTTTCTTATATTTAAGAAAGTCTTCAAGGATGTTCCTAGATTTTGATATTTTCAATCACTGTCACTTTTATGGAATTAAAATGAGAAGACTTAGCTTTTTCTGTGTTTGTTTTGGTGCTCCTGGTTTTTGAAAATGATATTATTTTCATGTTTAAATTTACCTATATTGTGTAATTTTTAAAAAAGTGCCTAATGAACACAACTTCTATTTCCAATAAAACATCTTTTCATAGTTTAAAATAAATTATATTCTAAAGGTCAAAATTTCATCAGTTTTGCACAAGACAATATTCTTGATTGCATTCAGAGTTCCTTTCTGTCCTCCAGTTATACAAGCTGGGAATCTATAAGTCATTGGGTTTTGCGTTTTCATTACACCACTTTCCCTCACTTCTCTTAACAGCTCCTGCTCCTTTAAAATGACTTAGTTTTACACATTTTATTTCCTAATTACCTCTTGAATATATTCACTTCATCTCCACCACTCACATCTTATTCTAAAATACTTATATCCTTGTTTTGCGCTACTGAAAACACCTCCTGCCTTTTCCCATATGTACTCTTACTTCCTTCCAATCTACTCAGCACACTGCATCCAGAAAGCCAATCAGACCATGGTTACCTACATTCTTAGGTCAATTTACTTGCTTACTTTTCCTAAGATAAAGACTTCATTGCTTACTGCAGTCTACCATGATCTAGCTCCTGCTACCCGCCCAAACATATCTCGCTTCCCCTAACCCTTGCTTTCTGCATTCTAACCCTTCTATACGTTTATCTCAGTCCCTTAAATCTGATGCCATGCCCCTTTCTGTGGCATGGCCTGAGCACATTTTATTCCTCTGGCCTGGAAGGTCCCTATGAGAACTCTTTGCATAGTTGATTCCTTCTCATCTTTTACATCTCCTCATCAATGAGAAAGGAAAGGCCCCATTTCTAGCAGAAGTCTCTACCATAATCTGACACATACGATTATAATCACTTCATATCAGTAACCTGAGTTTGTCATTATATATGTTTTTAGTGATTCTTTGCTTATTATCAAATTGCCCTATCAGATAATAAACTATGTAAGGGTAGGAACTGTGTCTGATTTTGCATTCTATTATATATCTCTGGCCAGTGGAACAGAGTAGTCACTTAAGGAACTGTTGCTAAGTTGCTTAATTAATAACAACAAAAGCAGCAATATCTATAAAACAAAATTAAATTGTTAACTAATTTATTACTTGCCTGGGTTCCATATGTTCTTGTTTTTTAAAAGGGTGCCATAATTATTATACAAGGCATACCCCTGATGTCACTCTGGAGACCTTGTATTTTATTCCAACAAATGTTATGATACTTCAAACCTATCAATACTCATAGGATATGCTATGCTGTTCACAGTAAACTGCACTATATTAAATACAATAGTTGATTCAGAAAGTTCCCCTTAATTTGAATTTCCTTGCTAGCCTTAACTCTAAAAGTCAATTCTTTTGTATAATGTTTCCTGTAAATAAGGCACATATATTCTCATCTGTCTTCATTATAGTACACATAATCTCTAGCCAGAAATTACCTGTCATTTATTTCTTCTGACCCTGGTCTATGTGGTGTCAGGAGAAATTCAACTGCTCTATATCACTCTAAATTTATATTCACCATTTACAATTCCTCAAGATGACATATTTTTTCCACCATTATGGATCTCTTGGCATATAATCTACATAACTACTGGAAACCTTCATCTCTCCCTGTAGTCGGTCTTTATTTCACCACTTCTAACATTCCATTTACATTAATAACTAAATCTTACCTTATAAATTGATAGAATTGGCTAAACATCCCCATGTCCTTTGTTTGACTTGGCACTGTCTTATATTTAACCTGTACTCACACCCACAACTTTTATTACAATTCACAAAATCCATCACTCCTTCCTCAATAGCTCATTTACGTATTTATTCTCGGTTTATTGTTTCATCATTTTTTATGGGAGCTCTGGTTCACACACTGATGGTAATGATACTACTAATAATAATAATAATGATTACTCTGAACATTTATCACAACTTATCATAATTCTGAAAAGTAATTTAGAACTATAATTTTATCTAGTCCTCACAAAATACTGTGATTATCTTCTTTTCAGAGACAGCCATCTTCTTTTCAGAGATGAGAAAAAATAAGTTTTGATGTTAAACAACTTAATCCATATCATGAATTAAATAAATGATACGGCTAGCTCCCAACCCACTTCTGGTTGTCTCCAAGTAGGCAACTTTAGTCGACTCTAATTTCTTTAACTCCTTAACTCTTCCAATGATTATTTTCTTATTATTGATAAAGTAGATAAATACATGCATCACCCAATAATAATAATAATGAGGCAGTGCATTCAATCTTATTAGTACTTCCGCCAACTGCTCATTTGTTTTTGGGTTCCATGCCCTGATTGAGGTGATTTACTTGAACCTACACCACTCCTCTAAGGTCCACTTTTTCTTTTTGCATTAATTTAGAATTAACCTAAAGCTATGAATGCTCAGCAGGCATCTTTATTCGTTTGTCTTTCGTATTTCAGTATTCTCGACCTTGTACAACATACACCAAAAGGGGACTCTTTTATCTCTTGTTCTGTTTGATAGCATGCCTCTGGAGACACACACGCACACACACACACACACACACACACACACACATACACACACACACACCACATGGACTATTTTTCTCTCTTACTACATGCTGTCAGAACTTACACCCATTACAATTCTCCATTAAGATTGAGTCCAGACTTCTGTTTTCCTCCCTCCACATCACATCACATGGTAAACCAATAATATGCTTTTAAATATAACTCTTACTTTAAATGACTCCCAGATTTACAATCCTGGCACTGATTATTTTCTCTGCAATTATAACACACATGCTAGAAACTGTAAATAAGTATTTGGAGCACATTTTCCCTAAAATCTCAAACTGCTATTGCCTAATTCAGTTATAGTTAGTGCACTTTCACTGTGTTTTAGATCTAGCTTCCCCCACAATTTCTACAATTGTCCCCCAAATAGAGGCATAGTTAAAATAGCTCCTTATCTGTAATTCTGGCATCCAGTAACTAACTGATAGGTTCCTATAAGAGTCATTTTTCCTATCAAAATTTTGTATCAATGCAATTAAGTTAGAAGAAGTTTTAGCTCCTTTCTTCTTACCTTCTTTCCAGACCCACCTCCCGGAGTTTCTAATCTAGCTGATTAATATAGGGATGCTAATTAGGACATTTCTCCATTCCAGGAAGCAGGGTTGATAGGTGGGTGGATCCAGGGCTTATCTTTCACAGGCCCCATCTTGTCTTTTCTTTAAGGTAAGTGTAAACCTGCTGATAATTGTATAACATTTTTATAAAATAAGCTGCTCAGCAAAGGTAAGATCTAAAATTTTATATTTGGGAAGAGGAAGAAGTAAAAGGCTAGATCTAACATGTTGCCAAACATTTTCATCAGTTTTTACTAAACCTCTGCATGGATATCGATGACTACTTTCACTGAACACTCTTATTACCACTTTAGGCTACTGCCCCTAAGCAGACACCTCCTTCAAAAGTATAATACTAAGAATACAGTGTCTACCCTTAGTTATTCTAAATAGCTAATTTTGGCTAATAGAAAATGGAATGAACATCCTGGAATTGTCCTTGGTTGGGATAACTGAAAGAGGATAGGTAAGCAAGGCATTCCCTTTTGCCTTTTTTAGTTATTATATCACCAATTATCAACAAAACCCAGGCCTGAATTCTGGCTCTTACAAAGGCTCCTGTCAATACTTTTCCATCTGTCTCACCCAATTAATTTCTCATTATCAATTTCACTGCTTTTTCATGTTCTGATATTTATTTCAATAATTTACTTATTCTTCACAAAGCCAAGGTATTTATCCACTTAAAACCTACCATTCAACATATTATCTTCACAGAAATCTTAATTTATCTAATTAGTATAATCTCAATTTGTATAAGAAAACAATTTATAACTATTTTCTCTGTATGCATTATTTAGTGTATTGTGCAAAATATGTGTTCCTTCTATTTTTAAATTAATTTGCATTAAAGGACCTGAATTTACTTTCTATGTTCTCCCAGTACATTGTACACTATAAAATATATTTTCTTAGGAAAAATTCTCAGTATATTAAAAGTGCTTTTTCTGTCACCTAAAAGTTCTATCCACAGGTGGCATGGCCCCATTCCAACACTCTAATTCTTTCTGAAAGGTAATGGATTACAGGAAACACATATATATATATTTTTTATTTGTGAACTGCTACAGTTTGAATGTGTCACCAAAAGAGCATGTGTTGGAAACTTAATTCCCAATGCAAAAGTGTTGGGGAGTGGGGCATAATAAAAGCTGATTAGGCCATGAGGGCAAAGTGAAATTAATTAATGCTGCTATTGCATTGGTGGGTTCACTACAACAAGGGGAAGTTGTTTTCTTTTTACTCTCTCTCTCTCTAGCCCTCTCTTTGTCCTTCTACCATGGGATGATGCGGCAAGAAGTCCTTTGGCAGATGCGGCCCTACTATCTTGGACTTTCCAACCACCAGCATGAGCCAATACATTTCTGTTTGTTTTAAATTACCCAGTCTGTGGTATTCTGTTATAACTGCACAAAATGGTCTAAAGTATTGGAATCATATCACAGAGTAATCAGAGAAAATGCATAAATAATGAAAGGAAATCAACTTACTAAAACTGAAGTCTTAGTGATAGATAAGTATTTTTGAATATAAGCTTAAGCTTAATTTTATATATCAACACTTACCAATACCCAAAAATATTAAACTTACATTTTTGTGTATCAGAGCCAACACTTTTTCATCTACACTTACCAAATCAGTTTGAGTTTTAATCTTGCAGGAAGAGAGAATCATTTAAAAAAATACAATCATATCAAAAGCATGAACAAAAATAGAGACGAAATCTTAACAAAGAAACCTAAATCTATTAAGTAGAATGGAGTCCATAGTCACACAAATATAAAATGTATAAAATGTGAAAATCCAATAAATATTAGATGAAATAATTGGTCAGATATTCCCCATCTCACTCACTGGCGATCAAATCACAAATTACATGAGAAGGGCAGCTACTTTCTATGGGTTTCATTTATAGACTATGGAAATGTTTGAAATTGAATTTGTATTACAACAGGTGTAAAAAGTTCACACTCTTCTAATATAAAGCAGCAAGGCATAGTTTTAATAAAAAACTCACAATTTATTTTAAAAAAGCAAAATGAGAAGCCTTTTACATTAATAATATCCAACTCCATCACAGGTATTAAGGTTTCATAAAGTGTAGAAAAATGTCATCTCATTTAATTGAATTTGAAATTCAATTATATATATACAAGCTGGTGTGTTTATATGCCAGTCACATATGCAGAGAGAATATAGTGGTGTACGAAAAGCTAATATTCTTGAATAAAAACTAATAACTTATACAGGTAAGCAGCATAATATATTTTCTCCTAGGCATTACTTACAGGAGCACCTTTTTCTCCAGCTGGACCAGGAGGACCCTGAGGTCCCGGGCGTCCTGGTAAACCAATCGGGCCAGCTGTACCTGCTGACCCACGTTCTCCTGGTGAGCCCTAGTGCACAAGAAAAAAATAAGTATTTCATTATTAAAAAAGAATTAAATAAGAACCATTGTGGAAGACAGGATGGCAATTCCTCAAGGACCTAGAAATAGAAATTCCATTTGACCCAGCAATCCCATTATTGGGTATATATCCAAAGGATTATAAATAATTCTATTATAAAGACACATGCACATGTATGTTCATTGCAGCACTGTTTACAATAGCAAAGCCTTGGAACCAACCCAAATGACCATCAGTGGTAGACTGGACAGGAAAAATGTGGCACATATACACCATGGAATACTATGCAGCCATAAAAATTGATGAGTTCATGTCTTTTGTAGGGACATGGATGAAACTGGAAACCATCATTCTCAGCAAACTGACATAAAAACAGAAAATCAAACACCACATGTTCTCACTCATAGGCGGGTGTTGAACAATGAGAACACTTGGACACATGGAGGGAAGCATCACACACTGAGGTCTATTGAGGGGGAACTAGGAGAGGGACAGTGGTGAGTAGGGAGTTGGGGAGGGGTAACATGGGGAGAAATGCCAGATATAGGTGATGGGGATGGAGGCAGCAAACCACATTGCCATGTATGTACCTATGCAACAATCCTGCATGTTCTTCACATGT